>JBCFYV010001545.1:0-48723 GCA_039000515.1 Timema cristinae | reverse complement strand
ACCCGGGGGAATCATTTTTGCCCCATGTTTAATTTACATTAAATTTTGTTTAGTCTAAGCAATTTTGGTTTGGCGGCAAATCTGACAACTTTTAATCTTTCATTTTAGCGACAATCGAGAACTTTCTGGTACCAATCTAGCTACAACACTTAAATGACCGTTGGAAGCACTGCTGGAAAGGAACATATGTTCAATCGGGCATTTTTGGAAAAGACCAAAAAAATTGTATTGGATAGAATTGGAAAGGAACAGATGCTTATATTGGATATTATTGGAAAGGAACAGATATTTATATTAGATAGGATTGGAAAGAATAGATTTCAATCGGATAGTATTTGAAAAAAAATGTTCAGGCATATTAAGAATAGCTAATATTTTTGATATAAATGTGAAAAAACAAATAAAAAAATAATTTTAAAATCTAGATTTGGTTTGTGGCCCCTGGGTTGGGAGCCTCTGTTTTAACTTCTCGAGTAACATTGACTAAAATAGACACCCCAATGAGCGTCACTTCTCTTTCTGCCATGTTTTTTAAAAACTGTACTTTGTGAAAAGTGAAAAATATGTGTCACACAACTTGGATGTTAGTCAGCTAACACCCATAAACTTGCATTAGTTCACTAATACCGTGTCAACGGACCTAAAACCCTAGATACCAAGTTTTAGCTCGATTGGTAAAGTAATTTTTTGTCTCTAGGTCAAGATACACACACACACCACACACACACACACACACCCCACACACACACACAACAGGGAGATGGCATCGTGTAAACCACTTTTTTTGGGTTTTGGGGGGGTTGTGAAACGTCGACATTTATCAAAATATCAAGTCGATTTTTTTGGGTGTTTAAAGAATACTTTCTCTAACTGGGGAGTGCAAGAAACTAAAAATTAGACCAACCTTTTGTAGGGCATTACATTTCCTACAAAAAATCTCCAAAGTGCAAATATCTAAAGTTAATAGTTTATGCGCTAGAACCAATTAAAATTGCCAATTTCAAGACCCCCCACAAATTTAAAGGGGAATTCACGCATGTGGTCGGCGCACAAACATTTAAAAGCATTTTGATTTATTGCATAGTAAAATGTAAATAAATATGGTTTGATTAAGTCTTAAAAAAGTAATATATTGTCTTTCCTTTTAGGTTTTTAGAATTGATAGCTGAACGATTAATGTTACTGATTGATTTGTAACATTTTTTTGTAAAATAAATATTTTTAATTTAAAGTTCTTTTTTTTTTCTTTTTTAAATAGAATTATTTCCCAATCACATTAAATTTTATTTGAAAATAACTTGTTTTTAAGGTGCTTATAACTTATTTTAACAGGTGTGAAAGTAATAACTAAAATTAATATATGTGTTCTCAATATAAATATTTTATTTGAGGGACATAGACTATATTTTTAGGATATTGCAATTTAAGAAAAAAATGGCAATTTTTATAAGATATAATGTTTCTTTTAATGAAATGTTTTGTAACTGATTTTATTCTTGAAACTTTTTATTGGTAGTAGATTTTATCAATGCTATTGACATTGATTTGTTCTTTTTTAAAAATATTTCAAGAGAAAAAATTAATTTTTACTCTTCATTAAATGAAGCACAAAAATTTATTTTTTACCCTTCATTAAATGAAGCACTATAGCTTCTTAAAATAAGTAATAAAAATTAATTTTATTTAGGCCTAGACTTTATCTTATGATCAATAGTAGCTTTAATGATGTAGTTCTAAATTTCGCCGCCAGGCAAATGCTCATTTCACTATTTTATCGCTAGATAGCTCTACTCCACTAAGTTACTAAACCGGACGCTAGATAGCGGTGTGTATCGTGGAAGTTTTTCTTAACATGGTCGTTGGCTATCTCTACTTGTTTCTGGCTTAACTACTATTTTATTGTTTTGGGTTCTTTAGTGCTCTCTTAAAACGGTTATTTCGAAGTAGTTAACGAGTTGGTTCTTTGTTTATGTTGTCTTTAAAAATCGTCATTGTTTTTGAGAACACTTATATATGAATCAGCTTGGGCTATAAAACAATTTTCTGATCTTTGAAATCATATTCGATCGAGAGTGAACTTTTGTTTAGATCTGCCATTGATTAGGCGTAAATATTTTCTTCGAAAAAATTGTTGTTTTAAGAGTTCGCCATATTTTTGATTCGGCCATTGGGTTCAACATTTTTCTAAATGTGATTTTAGATCTCATCGTTGTATAAAGTTCGTCTTACTTTTGTATCTGCTATTGGGTCAAACAAGTTTTTGAATGTGATTTCCGAAGTAATCGCAGTTTGAGAGTTCGCCTTATTTTTGTATCTGCTATTGGGTTTCAAAAATGTTATCAAAATAGGCCTATCGTTTTTTAAGTAAGCAAAAAGTATGTTTGAATATATCCTGGGCCAACATACGTATTTCATTATGTCGTCTCTAAGCTGTTTTTTTTGGTGAGCTTTTTATTTGATTTGGCCAACCCCGATCAAGGCTTTCTTGTGTTTCTGTAGTTTCTGTTTCTGTAATTCTCTAATTTCTGTTTCTGTAATTCTCTAATTTCAAAGGGAAAATTAGGATGCATTTTTTGAACTGCAACACATCATCGTATGTTTTGAGAAATTTTCAAGGGCCAGCAATTATTTTATGTATTATTTAAAGAGTCTTTCTTATGCTATACAACTATTTAAAAGAAATTATGTTACTATAGTTTAAGTGATATTTTTTCCTATATTTCTACATGATCTTTTGTAACAAACCTATTTTTATTTATGCTATTAAAACGAATTAGAAGAGGTTTGTATACACATTTATGTTGTCACACGCTTAGGGCTGCCAAACTTGGTCTGATCTTTATGGGCATCATATCATGTATTATTGGGAGGAAAGGCGGGTGAAGAGGTTCAATAAATAAGACATTGAATTTAACATGATACAATTTCATGGTTAAATTTTTAAATTACTATGATCATGTTAATATGTATTTGACCAGTCCTATGAGGAAAAATATTTTTCTATTTGCTATTTCGATCATGAACACGAACTAGCTAAAATACTTCAGCCGTTTTTTTTTTCTGACAAAAAACATTTCAAACATTAGAAACAATTAAAAAATATGTTTTTAAAGTAAACAAGCATCATCACCTATATGTTTGGCAGCAACATTGGTGCTATTCAGAAGCAAAAATGATTTAACTCTTAAATAGATAAATTGAGATTGTAGACTTGTCAGCTGAAAATGTTAAGAAAGTTTTCAGTTTATTTAATCTTTAACTAATGTCCATAGTCAATATCACAATCCAATTCTTGCTTTTTGTTTTCTTCTTTAGTGTCATCATTTTCTCATAATAGCCCATGTTCCAACAAATCCAACATGTATTTTTAATAGGACAAAAAGGATAAAGAAATGTTTGTTTAATATTATTTAAAATGGTGTCGACCAACACCACCAGATTTTTCTTTGTTTGATATAGAAAAAGGAAATTCATCAAAACTAACAGTGTTCCTGACTGAATAATGTCTATGACCTTTCTAGTCAAATTCACTTTATTTGTAGCCAAATTTACTGATTTATCGGCTAAAATTTTTCCTGATTTTTCTGCTTGTAATATAGTATTCTAAGGGGTTTTGCTGACAAAAAATCTTCCTTTTCCCTTAATTTCAAAAACAGAGATTTTTTTGCTCTTACATTGACGTGTACTATGTCATATCAATCTTGCGGGGAGAAAATGTTCATTTTATGAGCTTTCATTTCAATCACTCAAAAGTTCAAGTCATTGGGCAAATAAATGCCCGGGGAACATCAAAAACTTCAAAATTAATAGTGTTTGCCTTTTTATCGGAGCTTTGAACTATGCTCATCAAACTAAAAACTCTTTTAATGTTGCTTTTATGACCTGTGAAGAATTGAATACGTAAAATGTGCTTGTGCTCACCAGCTTGTAATGTAATGTTTTTTGAACCTTCGATAGGCGCGCCCTCCAAAGGTACGCAGATGGTCGTGCCTATCTTACGGATACACGTCCTAAAATAATCTACAGCAAGCCATAAAAAACACGAATTAAAAGTAACACGACAATAATATATCTCAGCATTATTTAAACTCGGTTGTAAGGGTATAAACTGTTATAAAAAAAAGTTTAGTCCATAAGATACCCTTAAAGTTTTTAGTTGTCCCCTACAATTGGCTGGATTATATTAACTGTTTCTGCAAATCAAAATAATTATTATTATTAGAATAACTTCTACAAGGCTCTAGGAACAATTAAAGTTAGTCACACTTTATACAATAAACAAAATATACATAGAACATTAGAAACACCAACCAAGTAACAAAAAAAATGAAAATTATAAAATCTAATTTTCTTAAAAAAGGTAAATAAGAATTGAGAACAAATACAAGCTAAAAATAACATTAAATAATTTCTGGAATTAAAAACTCACAAGTGTACCGAATTACTCAGGTTCGTTTCTCTTGTAAGCAAGGCCGGCATTTTTTTTCTCATTGTCCATCTTTTTCCATAACATTTGGTTTTTCTCTTAAAATTTTCTCGCAAATTCTCCAGTGACCACAGTCCTGAACGTTCCCCCTCAACAAGATTTATCCGAAAGTCTCCGAAGGAAATTCTCTTATTTTTAGCTTCCCTTGAGTATTCCCCCGTGAAAATATGAAAGCGTTGATACTTGACACTTCACATGGGGAAAAAAAAATGGAGGGCCCCCGTTTTGTGTTCCTGGCAACATTGTAAGATTCACAAAGCTTGTCGACTGTATCAACCTCTTCTTTAGTAGGCTGTAAAATGTTATTTCTGGTTTTTGTTTATCCGCGGTTTTCAGGATTAATAGCGTCATCATTTTGGAGAATAAAGATCAGTATTAAATTTCTATTAGGTTTTGGATTAAGAACAAGCTTTGCTTCTTTTCAGAAACCAAACAAACATGTTAGAGGTCCGCGTTTTTTCGTCATTTTTAATTCAGGTGGAATTTGAACTTTTCCCAAAGAAAGCTTTTTATCAGCTAATTCTGTGACAATTTGAAAGCTGGGAAAAAAATTATTGGTTTTTATATTTAAAACCTTATTGAAGATGGCAGAAGTAATTCTTTTCACAACATCTTCGGTTTGTTGCCTCCAACTGAAATGGCCCTTTTGGTTGTGCTCCGGCATAAATTTCCAAATTATACGTGCAGAACAAAACTGGAGTCCACCATTGCATACATTTTAATCTCGTATTTCCTTGGCTCTCTGGGATGTTTTGAATAATTAGCATCTTCCTTTAAATCCTTCTAGTTTCTCATCATTGGTAATGTTTTCACCAAGTTAGTAATCACTTTTGGCATTTCTCAACGAATTCTTCAAAAAATTTGATCATACGTGTGCCAAGCGATCGTTTTTTTATCCCCAGTATTCTCTGGGTTTATATCAAAGTGGATACATGGCATAAAAATAGGACTCCTTCAGACTCATCACCTGTTTGAAAGCTTTCATTTCCCATAATTTTTAGAAGATTTAGAAGATTGGCGTGGTAAACCTCAGCTAAATGGAGCATCCAATAGGGATTTAATTTTAATTTTTTCAGTTTCTCTGGGATCTCTTGGGCGGGGAACAATCATTTTGTATAGAAAGCACATATTTTTTGTGTTCTCTCTGGGGCGTTGAAGCATGGTAGTAATGAACAGGCATTTCCATATTTCAAGAATAGCGAGATACTCTTGGCTAGACCTGGCAGATGGAGCAAAATGTTAGTTTCGCACTGTTACTACGCATGAGTTTTTTGCCATTTACAAAAGTTTGTTATTTGTATTATTCTTCTGAATGGCTCTATAGCAATCATATTGTCATTTTTGTCGTCTTCTTCGCTAGAATCATCACTTTTTTTCTTATTTCGAATCACATTCTTGTTCTGAAATATGTCCTTTATATGTATAACTTTCATCCAAACAATCATCACTGGCTTCATTGGGGAACAGCTTTCCTGATGGGTTTCGATCGTTTTAAGTCAAAACATTTCTTTGATAAGTCATATTGCTGAAAAAGGAAAAAAAAAATACATAGATGGTTACATGTATTTGATGTATATGATGTATCTTTTTCACAGCCAGTTAAAACAAATTAAAAACAAACATGTAATAATACTTTTGATGCTATTATTATTAAATTAAAAAGCAAGTTTGAATTAAAATGAAGAAAGTGGAGAAACTTACAAAGCGGTCGTGCGTATCTGTTGTATACGGCACAGGGTATATCAGAACCTAGGTCAACGCTACAGAGGTCCGAAGAAGGGCTGTCGACTGGTCTGGTGGGGTGGGAAGAATAGCCGAGAAATGGGAATCCCCCGACTTCGAGAAACAGGAGCTAACTCAAACTGGCCGTATCTGATGGATACGCGTGCTTATCATAAGGTAAACAAGTGGTGGATATTTCTTGTGAATCCTGGGACCCCTTTTGTTTTTGGCCATACACACATAAATCCATTGTTACATTAAAAACATGAAATCCCAAATTATAAACATATAAATTATGTTTATATTAAAACAGACATTATTTCTAAATCAAACTTTAATGTATAACATTCACCATTACCTGCTCTTTTTCTTGCCATAAAATTAGATGTGCTAAATTCTCTCTGTATTTTATTAATACTCCAACTCATAGGCCCCCAATATCAGATTTGTAGGTGTACAACTTTTGAAATAAAGAATGAAACTTATTTCAATTGGGAAAAACATTTCATCAGCATTTCAATTGGGAAATCATTTCATCAGCATGTGACATTGGGTTTGGGGAAATTTTACTATCACTTGATTCAATAAATGAAGCAATTTTTTAATTAGCTCTATGTATTCTTTCATCTTTGTCCTTGAATATTTTACTTCATACAGTCTTTTTTTCCCGGATTTGTGAGACTTTTATTGTTTGTAAACTTTTGTTTAATGAATCAAATATTGCAATATTCTCAGCAAAAGTCACGACCACTACCAATATTAATTCAGCTGTATTAACAATGCAATCATTTTCTAAATAAAAAATTAGTCCCAAGAACTTTTTTAATTTAGATAATTTCTCTCTACAATAATCACATATTACATTGTTCAAATTTAAGAATGCTTTCATTTTAACCATCCATTCCAATAATGGACATAAAGATTTACTTTTCTGTGTTTTGGGCCTCATCGAATTAATTAATTAATTGATTACTTGTTGATTTCCAAGTCATCAATTAATTAATTAATTGATTACTTGTTGATTTCCAAGTCTTAGGTGTTGATGCCATTTTATTAGTTCAGTCCACAAAAATAATAATTAAAAGGATTAAAATTCAGCACATTTGATAATACATTGATCACATTATAATATCAAAGAAAATATTGCTCAAAAAGCTGGAGCTTCAAATTGTAATAATCTGAAAAGACGAAATAAATTCCAACAACAACATATACATTACAAAAATTAAAAGCTTAAAGCGAGCTAAATAAATAGTTTTCAGAGTAATTTTCTATTATTGCTTCAGTAATTTTGGTTTGGAGGTCTGTAATGTTAATTCTTCAGCAATTTTGGTTTGAGGTCTTATGTTAATTCTTCAGAAATTTTGGTTTGGGGATTACAACACTTTTTCCCTTCATGGAAGCATTGACGCATTAAGCTGCATGAAATATTTACACCCGCCAGGCACATCTCATAGTAATAGAGAGTTTATCGGGCCGACGTGAGCACTTTGCCTTTTCCAAAATGTAGTTGGGTGCTATTGCAGTGCTTCAGGGATGGCGTTGGAATGAGTTGTTTGTT
The DNA here is from genome assembly GCA_039000515.1 of Timema cristinae. Lineage (NCBI taxonomy): Eukaryota > Metazoa > Arthropoda > Insecta > Phasmatodea > Timematidae > Timema > Timema cristinae. The sequence continues at coordinate 40,954 of JBCFYV010001545.1, read as the reverse complement.
TTCTTCTTTTACTTGCCTTCCAAATAATGCTGGATCAATGCCTGAAAAGTGGGCTTTTGCAGATAACCAGAGATAGTTTGGAAGTGAGCCCGCCCTTTAAAATATTCCACAAAACTTGCGTAGTTGGTGGCTGCGAAGAGAAATGCGCTCACAGCTGCATTTCTCCAATATTTCGCCCAATGAGAAACTCTTGCTTCAGTCATATCAATAGCATTTATTTTCTACACCCCGACATCAGCATCAAATGTTGTGCATTCCTTTATTACTTTTGTCATAATGCTTTCAGTACGACCCCCTTTTCTTAACTGTTTACCAGATGGAGACATTTTAAAACTTTTTCTTCTCTATTCCGTATAATGGGGCAACAGAATCCCAGCCATAGAGGGAATGAGCAGGGCAGACTTGAAATTATTTTTTCGAGTTTTAAAACGGCTTCTTGATATTTACTGTTGTCCTTGATTTTTCATAGATTTAAACATGGTATTTGAACAACACTGGGACAAACACATCCGTATTGTAACAGATAGCTGTGATATCTTTTTCTCTCAGCGCAACTATCATTTGTGAGTTATAACGTCCGCCTCTTCGTGCCTGTTTTTAAATAGGCTCTTTGAGTCAGATCTCCATTTTGTATCTGAAATGGCATTAGATCTTGGACCAATAGCAACCAAATAGTTTTAAAATTGATCTTCGAAACATTATTAAGAAACATACTTGAACAAAAGCCTATCAATTGCTTTTTGTCCTTATTATTTGATAAAGCTGCACTTTGTGGAGGTAACGATATCTGTTCTGTAAGAATAAACATTCTTGATTTCCAAGAGCAGCTCTTGTTATTGTCTTGATACTTAAGTGATGGTAGCTATCAATACCAAATTCACATGGGAATCTTTTGCATATAAACAACTGTTCCCAATTTGTCTTCCTCCTACAGGCCAGTGCACTACCATAGTAAAGCACAACCATCAATGACAATTTGTGAAGTTGAGCTACTTGTTCTGACTGTGGCACAACCACAGTATGATCAAAACAGACTTGCTAACAGCCTCTCGCATGCTTCCATCATCATGACACATAGATGTCAATAGATAGGCAATTGATAAAAAATATTGTATTTTAATTTAGCAGTCATTTTTATTTTCTTGGTTTGCTTGAGGGGCAATAATTCTAGAGAATACATCAAGTATATCCATGAAACTGCAGCTCTACGATTGCCCCCTTTTCTTTCTTTTATGCCCATGTTTACTAAATATTTGTAAATACTAGTATAAAACACTTTTGGATGCTATTTTTCCAGAAATAATATTTTTCAAACCCTCAGGATGGTCTAATGGATTTAAAGGTTGTATGCTTTAAATCTAGCTTTCTCTTTTGTAAAGATTTCATTAATGTCTTTTTGTCGAGCCCCGCGTTGTGCGCCAATTGTAACATATACAATAAATCTAGCTGTCTACTTGCCTCACGGGTTGGGTGCCAATTGTAAAGATTTCCTCTTCATGTCCCTCGTTTTTATGTCAATTGTAAAGATTACACTTAAATCTTCTTGTCGTGCCATTTTTTATAAAACCTCCACGTTTTAGCGCCATTTGTAACAATTATATATTATACTTTCTAAGGGTTTTATAATTTGGGTGTTATTTTTGAATATTAAGACTTCCTCGTACTTTTTTATGTTAAGTTTTATTTGCACATTATTTTATCAACTGTAGAATATTTGTATTCATTAGATTTCCTAGTTAGGCAATGCCTTATGTTATTACATCTCTGCACACATCTAACAACTACTTAAGTGAGGAATCACTCTCAACCACATAAGACGATTAGTCAGTCTCAACTACATAAGAAAGAATTAGTCAGTCTCAACTACATAAAAACGAGTAGTCAGTCTCAAACTACATAAGACGAGTAGTCAGTCTCAACTGGCGTCAGCAAGCCAAGCTTCTTGCTGCCCTTTTTGAATTTGGGAAACCCCCTAGAAAAAGATACTCTCGAATTTCTTTCCATCGACCAATAGGGAAATTATCTATGAGCGCGAAAAATAAATCTGGCTTGGCGTCACTATGCACCTGCTATTATTTTATGCGCAATATTACCCCGGTATTCAGGGCCATGCCCTTGACATGTTCAGCTAAATGAAATAAAAAAAGAAACATGGGCCCTTTCTTAGAAAAGATAAGTTTAAATCAAATCAACTGAAAAAGTAAATATGATCTCAAATGTTAATAAAGCCAGTTAATCGATATCATTACATTATCTTGGCCCTGTGTAAACCGCATTATGACTTAATTCCTTCCCTTTTGTTTTCCCAAATGACACAGATAGATCTCTAACTGGCTGGTCACGTTATTCTTGTTACCCGGGGGGTTTGACGGTTTTCCCCGGAAACACTGTTTATTGTCGGAGGATCTCGTGAAATCCCAGCGGAGGGTGTAGGTGCCGGCATCTGTGGGCTGTTCGTGGGGCTGCGCTTTCGCGGACACAGGAACCAATTAGGGGAGGAGGGAAAAGGGAGTTGTCGGAAGACGTGGCGTCAGGGGAGTTAAGAGATTGGCTGTAAAGGTGCTTGCTTTGTTCTTTCCCCCGGTGGTGCCTGGGCGGGTGCGTTTGGCATTTGGAAGCAGAAGAAAAGCAAGGAAGGGGGACGAGGAGCACCGGAGCGCTAACTCTTGAGTAAGAAGGGGGAGGGGGGAGCTGCCGAAGCGCTAACTCCCCGGGGAGGGAAAAATAATTTAAAGACTTATCTTTATTTTTCCATGAATTGTGATTGTAAGGATTTTTATTTTTTTTTTAAACATCAATATTTTACTTTAAAAACTACTGTAATCACATTGAAATACAGTAAACACCAGCCCCAAAGGCTCTCGAACACTAACAAACATAGAACTATATAATAGTTTTAAAAAAGGGAATCTTTGGCGCCCTGGCGGGCTGATTTAGTACCTTCATTGTGCTAGGGGTGGGAACATATTATAAAAATCCGCCCGCCCGTACATAATGGGTCGATTTGGACCCTGGAGAAATACAGAGTACTATGAAAGAAAGAGGGTAGAGGAAGAAACCATGGAAAAAATGGTGATAATGAAAATAAAAATAAAGTAGAGGTTGATTGGCTTCGGTCGGACGAGCTGGGGACAGTCGGAGAAAAATAATCGTTCTACACCAGGGCTACGCTGACTTTCCCCATACGTAACCCTGGTGCAAAAAAAAAATAAACTTCACCCTGTGGGTAATTTCTGCCTCACAGGGTGTATGAAACGGGTGGGGGAGATAAAGGTTCTGCCCACGGTTCGCGGGCAGTCTCGAAATCATAAAAAGGCAAAGGAAAAAAAAACATAAATAAGGTAAGAGGAACACCGAGGGATTGGGTGGGATATATATAAAAAGGGATGACACGGAACAACCACCCCCCGGGTTTTCGAGGACCGGTTTGGGTAAAAAGTATTGTGGTGTTCCGATCGAGCGGGACTTCGGGTTCGGTCGGGCTGAGGAGTAAGGTTACGTATACTTTTACATACGTAACCCGGGGGAGAAGTGAAATTGGGATTTGTTGCCAGTGGGCCAATTTTCCCCATCTGACGCATACATTTCGAAGGAGGGGACATATAAAATGTATTATGTGGAGTTTGGACCGGATGCTGCCCACTCCAAAATCTTGGGGTTAGTGTCCCTTTTTTTCCTCCTTCACATTCATTTTTTTTTCGGACATAGCCTATACAAATTGTATGTTTTTTTATGCTAATCTTACTTATAAGTTGTACATTTTTTATCTTAAATATTCTTAAACTAATGATTTTATTTTACTTTTAACATTGGACATTGAAAAATAAAAACATGAGTATGAAATTATTAACTACCTTATTATATATATTTACGAAATAGTTCTAATGTAGAATCTTTTTTGCCACCCCGGATGCGGTGCTATTCTTCTATTACTCAGGAGGTGTGGTTACGGTGGCTTGGTGGGTCACTTTTGTCTGAGACTTGTCACCTGCCTGTTTCGAGTGAAATACTTGAATCCAACGTTTTAATCCCGCACTATTCAGTGTAAGCCATTCAAAGAGGGTTCCCCGCTCACCATGTCCTATCTAGTAAAATTACTTTCAATAATCATATTTCCCTATGACATTCCAAAAGCCTTTTTTAGTTTCATACATGCCTTCTGAAAACAAAACCTGGTTTACTTGCGTGGCATCTTTTACCTTGAACAAATATAACAAAAGTATCAATAAATCCAGCGACCAGAAATAGCAAAGTAGAACATAATTTTCCTAAACTCAAAAATGTGAATAATCAATTTAATCTCTTCTGCTCTCACAAAATGCCTGAGTAGAAGGACGTTTAATAAGAACCACCCCCCCGGGACGGGGTTTAGAATAGCCCCAGTAACCCCCTGTTTGTCGAAGAAGCGACAAAGGAGTTTCTGTGCGACGACCTTCGTGTGGGAAAACCTATCCTATATCTTTCCTTTACATCATTTTCTTTTCCCTCACTTTCCCCTTTTTTTCACTCTTCCCCTAGCTTTATCTATCCTACCTTTTTCTTCCTTTCCCCACCGTTCACCCTTTCACAGAGCCTTTGCCTTTCCTTTTGACGACCTTGCAACTAACCGGCTCTTCCTTTGTTTATTTTGATACCACTGCCTTGAGCTCCCGAATGAAAGTCGGCGGTTGTAATATCTTGGTAGAAGGGCCTTAGGGATGACAACTGGTACCTACCTTGAGAAAAAACCGTTTGATTCAGGGGGGTCCCGGACGTAAAATTACACTTCCTGTACCCCTTGCTGCGGTGCCCTCTCTCGGCGTGCCCATTGAGTTGTCATGTCTAGCGTTTTATGGACCCCTCTCGTCGAAGGGGTTTACAGGCCTTGGGTAGACCAACTGGTCAACCTGGGTCTACGACCGGTACTTTTGCGTTGTCTCCCACTCATAAAATGAGTCTCTTGTCACAGTGACACCTACTGTCCGCTGGCACCGTACGGGCCAGTTTGCTGGCATCTTACTGCCGGCCCCTCACAGGGCCGTATTAATGATAGGAGGTGGAAAGGGGTTTAAGGCCGTCAGGCCCGGGTTTGATGAAAGCCAGGAAGTGGTGAGGCCCAGCCGTTCCGGTGATGTCTCGTGGGATTGAAGTGAAGATCTGAAACGTGTCCAGCCCTTTTTATCCTCGAAAGAGTGATAAATGGAGCAGCAAAATCTGACGTTTTAAAAAGGGAAACTGCGCGAATGGCACCATTATGATTCAGACTATGACCGACACTCAACCCTCAAATATTATGTCGATCTCCGAAATACCGTTGAAATACGGTAAATATACAGGTGAAGGGGGGAGCCCCACGGGTTCCTCAATTTTTGCAAGGGAGGGTCACTTGTTATGACCTCGATTTGCTGGGGCATTGAGGAAAATTTGAGGAGCTTTCCCCCACATGTCACCGAAGGGTGTCCCGTATTGTAAAAAAAAAGAATGGACAAGAAAAGAAAGAGGTTATATCCTCACATTTGCGACTCCTACACTTCCGAAGGGTCCGAGCAGGCTTCCCGGCTCAGGTCGGCCGTATGTCCCTAACCTCGGCTGTTTTCAGTGCAGGATTGGCATACGAAGCTGCGATGCGGTGTAAAGCCAACCTGTGGGGATTGTGGACAGGAGGCTCACGAAACACAATGCGAGTCTCCAAATACTGCGTCAACTGCAAGGGTCCGCATTCGCCTGGCTCGGGCCTGTCCAAAAGGAAAGGGTTTAAGAAGAAATCTGGAGATACAATCTAAAGAAGATCTCATATGCCGGGCACGCAAGAATACGTATCAAGTCAAGCTCCGGTATTTCAAACCTTCATATAGCCGATTGTCATCAAAATATAAACTGCCCAACTGCAATTGCGTTTTTAATTTTGCTAAGGAGCCAACGCACCAGCCCCTTTGGGTTCCTCTCGAGACATTTATTAAATTCCGGGGCCAATTTCTGGCGCCAAATTTTTTTAAAAGGGGGGCCAAAAACCGCCCCCAGGGACCCGTTCCCCCCCAAAAACCAAAATCCCAAACCCCCCAAGGGGAAAACCCCCTCGGGGGAACTCCCCCGAGCCCACCTTGGGGGAACCCCCGGGGCCCCCCCCGGGGAAACCCCCCCCCGGGGCCCCCCCCCCTTGGGCTTTAAAAAAAAGGGGGCGGCCTTTTGTTACCCCCCTCCAACCCCCTGGGTTTTCCCGGAAAGGGGGGAATTTTGCGGAAACAGTGGGGGCCGTAACGGGGCCCCAGGTTTTGCCTTGAAAAAGGGACCCCAACCCCAAAAATTTTTTTTTTAAAAAGGGCGTCAAAGGGCCTTTAAACCTTTCGAACAAGACCCCGACTCCCCAAGTTCCCCAAAAATTTAACCCAAAGCCTTCCGGAACGAGAGACGGGAAGAACGGGAAAAGGAAAGAGGGCCAAAAAAGGCCTCAACAAATTTTTTTTTTAAAAGGATGGAAAAATTGCGAGAAAATTAAATTTCATACAAAAAAATTATTCGCAAAACAAAAAAAATTTGGGGGTTTCTATGCTCGAAAAGAAGGAAATCAAATTTAAAATTTTTTTCCCAAAAACCCTTTCCCCCCCCTTGTGCTTGCAGGGACCCACCCCCCCCAAAACCCCTGACCCCCATCTTCGGGGGTACTTGGATCGACCGACAATTTTTTTTTAAAAGGGGTTTGCGGGTGTGGCTATATTCCACAAAGTATTATTTCATAAAAATTTTAAATTTTGGGTTTTTTGATCTCCAAGTGTTTCCCTGTCAAGCCCCCCTTTCCCTAGGGAAAAACCGGGATGCTGCTCCCCCCCCCGGGTGAATTTTTTCCCCCAAAGGGGACACTAGGGGCCCTTTTTTAATAAAATTTTCCGCCCCCAAACACCGGGGGACTTTAACCGCATAACCTGGTGGGGAAAAATTTTTTAAAAGCCCCCCCGGAAGTAAGGAAAATTCTTGTTTCGGGAAACCGGTGTAATAAAAACCCCGGACCCAACACATTTCTCACCTTTAAGGGTGTACCTCCCCAAAATCAAACCTTTACCCTATGACCCGGGGTTTGGGTGCCATTCCGGGGGGTTACTGGGACCTTTGGCAGCGACCCTTTCCCCAATTCTCTTTAAAAAAACCCAAGATCCCCCCGTACACACGGTTCCCCCAAGGTTTTTAAAACCCGTCAACGGGGAAAAAATTCCCGGAAACCCCCCTTTTAAAACAACCCCATTCTCCCGATCAAATGTTACTGGAAATTTTACTTCGAGGGAAAAAACGGCGGCGGGGGCTTCCACCCTAAATCCTCGCCAAACCCGCCCAGTCCCTGCCCCCCGGGGGAACAGGAGTCCCGGGTTTGGCTTTTCTAACCGTCGAAGAGCCCTCGTATCTTTAATCGACCCCCAATTGGGAAAAGGGAGCCCCATTCCGGATTCTACTCCCTGAGCTCGCCGTTTTATTCGAGAAAGCAGAAGAGAGTTTTGGGAGACATTTTATTTCTACCCTTACTTTTTCCAAATCCCCCCCCCCAAAGGGGTTTGGGATCACTTCGAAAAAGTACGTAAGCAAAAAAACCATTTTAAATCCCCCGGCACTCATTTTTAAAAGGGTTCACTTGTCTCCCCCCTAGAGGTCCCAATGTAGGGGGTCGAGTTCGCCGCATTTCACACGCGCTACTCTAACGAGTTCTTTGGTGCTTTTAACGCAGCATCGAGCGCCTTACTATTTTTTTGCCAAAGCGGGGGGGGGATTATAACCCCCCCTTTACTAAAGGGGAACTTACCTATCCCCCGTCCCAGGGGGCAATAAATTCGGGCCCTAACATATCCTTTACAAATTTTGGGGCCCAACGTCCCCTGCTGAGGGGTTTTTCCTCTTAGACCTCAAAAATTTGTTTTTGGGGAAACTGGGTAAAATTCCCAACACTGTGGGGGCCAAAAAAACCCCTTAACCCAATATAAAAAAGGGGCAAGGATAAATTAGAGCCAACTATTATAGACCGTTTCCCTTTAAACTATTGTTAGCAAAATATTAGAAAAAATGATCAATAAAAGTTTTATAGGGACTAGAACCCCGAATTACTATCCAATATGCAAAGGGGTTTTCGCCGTAACCGATCCAGGGTGGATCCCCCTTTTTCGCCGGGACACACCTTTCGCTTTCCCCCCAAAAACAGCACCTTTCTGTCTTTTTAAATTGGGGGAAAGGCTTACAAAACCCCAACTGGGGGTACGGCTTTTAAAAAAACCCCGGGTTTTAATTTGGGGGGTTTCCCGGGGGAACCTCCCTATTTTTAATCTAATTTAGTCTGATAGACACTTCCTGGTTTTAAAAAACCCCTTTAATCCGATTTTTTATTCAAGAAAAGGGGGTGCCCCCAGGTAGTATTTTAAGCACTAGGGGATTCCTACGCGAAAAAATAAAACGGGGACAACGGCACGTCCCTTTTGGGTTATGTCTTTTTTGGATAAATACCAATTTTTTGCATTCATCAATCTCCACGGGGCTGAACGACAGTTTCAACCGCTTAAAAAATCTAGGTTTGGGGGATCTCGTAATCTTTCTTTTCCTCTGGGGCCAAAGACACTGCGCCCCTTTCCCCAAAATTTAAAGGGGAAACAGCCAGCCCCCAATTTTTTTTAATAACAAGGGTTGTTTTCCCCGCCCCAAAACCCCGAAGGTTTCCCCGGGGACTTTTATTCGTTTTTAAAACAAATTTTTGGGACCCCCCCACATAAAAGGGGCCTAAAGCGGGGTGTATTAAACTTTAAATTTTACTTAAATTTGTGAGGGGGTTCCTTTTGGGGGTGCTGAAGGGAAACCTTGAGGCGTCTCTAAAGCCTTGGGAGATAAAAAAAATTATTACGGCATTTTTGTATAGGGTTCCGCTAGACCCCGGCGTTAAAGATGCGATAGGGGTCCACCTCGGGCATTCGAGGGCTACGGGTGCTTTTTTTTCCAGCCAGTCGTAGCATCGTGCAAACGCCGGTACCCCCCTCTTTTTCCCGGGCGGCTTCCTCCGGCATCTTACTGGTGAACTGCATTGCATCCCAAAAAATTTTGCTTACCCCCCTTTCACCCCAAACCCCTTCTTTAAAACTAAATTCTAACAACCGGTTTGGGATCCGGTGCTTCTTTTTTCGACAGTGTGGGAAGTCCTGCCAAACTTTTTCCCCCATCACCAGGTCATTTTCCCCCTAAAAATACCCCCTCCAAAATCCTTTTATTTTGCCAACCCAAAAACGACCCCCCCCAAAATTTTTAAAAATTTTTAATGACCCCTTTTCCCCCTCTTTTTTTACTTTAAAAAGCATTACACTGAGGCTCAAAATCTGGGTCCCCGGGGGATTGCTTTTTTTTTAAACCCAAATTTTAAAATTTTGGTTTACCTAAGAAACCAGTGTTTTTACGCTAAATTATATCCTTTTTTTAAAATCTTTGGTTTTTTTACCCAAGGGCCCCGTTCTGTCCCTCTCCCGGTTTCCAGATGCTCTTTTGGCATTGCCCACTCTCTACTCTAATCCTCTCGTGCAATGATTACGAACAAATTTTTAAAAAATTGATTCTTTAAGCACCCGGCTCCCTTTGTGATTCCGGTCACCGGTCTTCGGGAAATAATGGGGGACCAGGCACCCAAAGGGCAGCACGTAAGCCTCCGGAGGGGGTTGGGGTGTCTTTTTTTTTACCAAAGGGTTATTTGGGCGGGGAGTTTACGCACGGACAGCATGGTCTGCCCCCCTGCTCAAAAAAGCTGCGGCCCATCAGGACGGTTTTCGCGATGGCCCTCTTTTATACGAAAGTCTGAAGAGAGGGGGCTCGTGGAACTCCCGCGGGGATCTTCATTGACCCTAGTTTTTTTTTTAAGGGGGCCACCTCCATGTGTGGGGTTTTTGATACCCCCTTAGTGGCATCAAAAATTTTGGGGATTCGCAAACTACCCCCACCGTCTGGTCTTATTTTAAAAGGTGACTTACGTTTTTTATTACGCGATAGTGGGATGGGGTTATTTGTTTTTCTCCTTTTATACGCAGGCGAAAATTTTTAATCCATTTAGTCACTTTATAAAGGCTCTTTGATTTTATCTCATATTGGGGCCCTTTTTAACTTTTTTGTTACTTTAATGTTTTTTTTGGGCTTTTACCTTTTTAAAAAATTCTTTCCCCCCGGCCAGGAATTTCCGCCCAGCGTAGGCTGTTACTAGTAGAAAAACCTGTACATTACCCCTACATTAATGGCGGACCCCTTGTTTTTTGGCAAATACGTTTCCCCCAAAATTTTTCCTGAAAACCCCTTTCCCTTTTCATCAAACTTCTCCTTTTATGTTCCCTAGCCACAGGAATTCAAGTTTTTTCCCCTTTTTTCCGTCCTTCCTTGTGGTCGGGCATTACCTTATTTTTTTCCCTTCTCAGGATATATGGTATCTCTTTTTCCTGCCCCTCTGCTCCTTTTCCTTTTCCCCCAGCCCAAATCCTATTATTTGAAAGAGCACATTTTCCCTTATTCTTCTCAGCTTGATAAAACGCCTCCATTAACAACTTTCCAGGGTTAGCTCAATTTTCTATCGTACACCCCCCGACTTATGTACACCCACCCTTGGCTATCTGTAATTAAACCCGGTTTGTCCCCTTTCAGCAACACCCTTTCTTATTACCCCCATTGGTCCACTTTCTACCTCTTTTCCCATATACTTCCGATTCGGGCTGATTCTTTTCTTCCCAGGTTGGGGGCCCCCCAACCCAATTTTTATTCTTCTTTTTTTAAACCCCCTCTCTTACATCCTCTCTTCTCATTTTTTTTCCTACTGCCATCTTTTAATAAATTGTGTTCTAGACACCACGCCTTTCATTCCAGATAGAAATAACCCGGGACCCTTCCTTCCTTTTTTTGCTTCGCCACTCTCGAGTTTTCTTTCCCCTTAACCCCTTCTCTCGTTTTAAATCTCTCGTCCCTCCCAAGATAGACGCATTTTTCCCGTCAGCCACCTATCAAACCATCCTCTTTTCCAATCTCCTTGAACCTCTCCCTTTTTTTCCTTTCCCCTGTCGTTTTAGTCCCCTTTTAAAACCCTTTCTTCCACCATTTCCCCATTATCGGGTGGACTATCACCCCCGGTGACCCCTCTTTCTCTTGCCGAAAAATTCCCCCCTTTTTTCCAACCTCATGCTATTCGTCGCCTTGAGTGGATGGGCTATTTTGAACATTTTTCAGGAATTCCTTGACCCTTAACCCCCCCTTTTCCCCTTTTTTCTGCCCTTTTTTTTTTCCCTTTTCCCCTCTGCCCTGTCCTCCTTATCTCCTCTTGTACTTTTTCCTTAACCCTTTAATTTTAGCCCTTTGTTGTACCCCCCTTTAGGCCAAGTCCTCTTCTCATTTCCCCTTGATGCCCTCTCGTCTGTTTTTCCTTCTCAAATTTCCGCCCCCTATTTTCTCCTCCGTCTGGGGTCGGACCTCCTTCCCCTTTCCTTTTCTGCTCCTGTAGTTATCAGCTTATATACTGTCTCTTCTTTTCCTGCTAGGCGTTTTTCTTCCTTCCCCAGCCCCTATTTTTCTTTTTCAACTCCCCCAACTTCCAACTTCATCTGTAATTTTCCCTTTTTGTTTTCAAATTTTTCCCTTTAATCCATTTATCCATAGTTGGTCTTTTCCATAAGTTTTAATCGTATTGGTGATTTTTCACATTTCCCTTTATTTGGGAGTTTGCTTTTCCGACTTTTCCCCCTAGGTCCCCCTCTATTTGCCCCACGGTATGCATATTTCTTCCCCTTTAAAATTTCCTTCCTCTAGCCCTTTCCTTTCCGCCCTCAAACACTTTGCCGCCTTCGGGAATATTTTTTATGTGGCCTAGATTTTCCGCACTGGTAACCCCTTTTTACCCCCGTGTAGTCCCTTACATTGACCCTTCCCAAAACCCTTACGTAGACCACTCACCCAGAAAATAGCTTTTTTTCCTTTGGGGGAATACTTTTTACCACGTGATTCACCCCCCTTTCTATTCTTGGACCCGTTCGGAATTTTTCAACAAAACCCTTTTAAACCCCTCCTTATCCATTTTTCCCTTTTGTAATTCTGCTTGAAGACCAATTCTTAACTCAAACCTCCGATAAATCCACAATTTTTTAAAAAAAAAGTCATAAGTGGGTTCCCTTTAACCCTTGGGGCCCCTCGCATTTCAAATTCTTTTATGGCCACCTTTTTGATCAGCTTTTTGCTTCTCTCTCATTCGCCCCCTCCACCCCCAGGGATCTTTCCCGCCGGTTTTAAAAATTTTAATATGCACCCTATCCCTTTTTATCTATTTTTTTCCTTCAACAGTTTTTCAATCTTCTCTACGCCCCCCCTTTCTTCGAGGAGACGAACACCGTTTTCAATGCTTACTCCCTTTCCCCTGGCCCAATTACCCTGGGTTTGTTTTCTCTCCTTTTTCCCCCTGCGCACCTTTTTGCCGCTACTGACGCATATGTAGGGGGATCATTGGGTCCCCCTTCTAGTCATTTTCAGAAGCTTCCGTTCCCTCCTTAGCCTTTTTACCTCCTCCTCCCGTTCTTGCACCCCACTCTTTTTATGAGCCAATTTTCCCCTGGTGTGCGCCAGGCATTCACAATCCCTTTATAACCCATAAAAAGGGTTCTAAAATCCCCTTTTGCCATCGTGGACTTTTTACCAAAATCCCTTTTGCCGCTCGGTACTGAAAAAACTGCCTCCTGTATCTTGGCTAGGGTCATCTGTTTCACCTTCCTGCGCCATGACAAATTTTCCCCCTTTATCATCGTCCTTATCGAAATCTCACATCCTTTCCCTTTTTACCCCCGTTTGGGTCTTCTTCCCTTTTTCCCCCGCCTTTCCCCGTTTCCCTTTACCTTCTTTAGGGGGCCCCTTTTTGGCGTAGTGCAATTCCCCTCCCCGCCATTTTTGCCAGGGGTTCATTTTCCCTTTGAAATCATGCCGCCACCTCCGCTTTCCTTTCCCTTTTTGTCCCCTCTTTTTCCCCCCCTTTCCCCCTTCCCCCTTTTTTCGCTTTCCCCCAGTTGGACCCCCTAAAATTTTTTTGGTGTTACCTTAATTCCAATTTCAGAAATTCCACGCACGCCACTGGATTCACCCCCCACACCCCCACACCCTCAATTTTTTGCTTGCAGTTCCCTACCAATACTCAAACCATGAAAATTTTTTCCTTTTTTAGGGTTTTTTTTTTACCCCCATCCTTTTCATTTCCCGGGGGCCCTGATCCTTCTTGACTCGTTTTGATGATATGCAGCTCTTGCCCCTAGAAAACCCCTCCCAATCACTTTTGAGTTTTTGCTCTTTTTCCCAAATTTTTCCCTTTGGGACACCACGGAGACTTGTAATACTTTTTATTCCTATTTTAAATTTTATACCCAAAACGACTTATTTTGCATTAAAAACCCCCCAGAAGATTTCCATTTGAAATTTTTTTCCCAGGGTTTTCTTTTACCCCCACTATAAAGAACTCAGGAAGTACAAGTGCCCCCCCTTTTTACCCCAACTTTTTAATTTTAAAAAAATTTCCCCCCAAATTTTTGTCCGATTTTCCCCAAAGCAAAGACAAAATTTTCAAAATTTTTCCCCAAATTTTTTAGTGCTTTTTCACTCACCCCAAAATTTACTCCCCTTCCCCCTTCAAAAAGGGGGTCCCTTTATGGGGGATGAAGTTCCCACCCGATTTCCCATTCCCTTCATTCCCCCTTCGTCTCTACAATTGCCCAAACTGTATACGAAATTTTCCGTCGCCCGTTTGACCGATTTAAACACAATTTAACGGGAGCTCACAGACACGTCACAGGGGGGGGCATTGAGCGCGAGCAACAATGGGGAATTTTTTTTAAACCCCTTTTTTACATCCCCCATTATATTTTAAAAAAAATGGAGTTTATTTTTATAAAATACAATTTTTCCTTCTATGCACTTTCCCCTTGTTTATTTTATATTTAAAGAAATGGAAAAAATAATTAACCCAAATTTGCCATTTTACCCCCCTAGTTTTAGTTGGTCCGCCCGGGGTAACTCCCCGGTTTTCTCTTCCCCTCTCCTTCTCCGGACCCCCTGGATATTTTCAGGGCTGGCCCCAGGGGGCGACGAGCACCCCTACCCGTCCCTGGGAGGCCCCCTATGGGAGATTTCGCTCCCCTACTTTTCTCGAAACCATCCCTTGGCCCTAATCAAATTACTTAAGATTCAAATTTCTTGTTCTTATATACTAGCTTAACCTACTCTTTGGCTCCCCCTTTCTACTTTTGGGGGCGATCTTCCCTGGACGCGAGGAAGACGCCGTCCCACCCAGACTTTTCCCCTTTCCCATCTTCCCCTTTCTTTTTCCCGAGATGAAGAACTCTGAGGGGGGAAGTCCCCTTGTTTCCTTCTAGCCTCCTACTCCCAACTGGACGAACCCCCACTGATATTTCAGCAATTTGCATACTGGCACCCAGCGAGGGTTCCCCTCGTTGGCGCCCGGATTTCGGTACCCGTTGGTCCATTTACCACCCCCCCCCATCCTTCCCTCAACTTTCCCCCCTTAACCATCTTCTTGCCCCCATCTTATTCCCCCCATTTGTGTCTTGTTTCTCTGTTTTGTCTTCACTACTCGAGCCACCCCTTTCTTTTCCCTAATCGTAAAATCAAGTCCTCCATTTCCCCCTTAGTCTTTGTCCTGTTGCCGTTCTCTCACGAAAAGTCTCCCTTCTTTTTGAACTTTGTTTTGCTTTTTGTAAAGGGAAAGCCCCCCCGCCCAATCCCGACTATGTTAAAATATTGCCCCGTTGTATTGGCCCCCGAGCTTTTTTCTTAAATCCCCCGACAGGACCACTGCAACACGACGTGTTAGGTGTCGCCTCCCCCCCCAAATGCACTGTCCCTCTCTGAAGTCCCAGTCTGTAAGGGGGGGCCTGTAGGGCCCGCCCCCTTTTGAAAATGCGCATGCCACGTGATGGTTGAAAAGCTCATCTTAGTGCTTCGAGTTTGGGAAGATCCGTGCCCTCCTACCCGTGTCACTTTATTAAATTTGCCCCTTCCCGGAGTGCCTCCCGGATCTCCCCTTCGTCGTTCACTCTTCCCCGTAAGTTTCCCCCCTTGATTCCCCCTTCTTCAACATTAAAGGGTGTCTGTTTATCTCCCAAATCCCGAGGCCATACCTAAGGCCCAACGCAAAAAGCCTGTCGCCCAGTTTATATGCGCCGAACCTGGCGACCCCCCCTGAAGGCCCCACCTTTTTTTGGTAGACTTGCCTCAGTTTTTGAGCCCTACATGGCTCCCTACCCCCCAAAGGTCTAGCGAGTTGTGTATTTGTACACATTTATTGGGATTTTGAATTTTTTAGCCCCAAAACTTATTTTTATTATTTTGAGCCCCCTGTGCAGTTTTAGGTGGGTTTTGAAGTTTTTTATAGGGACCCCGGTCCCCCTGTTTTTATTTTATACTTTTCCCCTCAACCCCCAAGTATGGGGGTTTGTGTGCACCCCTGAACGGGGTATGTTTTTGGGAGGAAATTTACAGTAAAAGGGGGCTTCCCTGTAACCGGCCATTGGTTCTAGCTCAGTTTGTCCCGCCCCCTATTAAGAAAAGTGAAAGGGACCTCCCCGGGTTAGGGGGGACTCTAGCCCCAAAAGTAGGTTCCCCCTATGTCCCAAAAAATGGGGCCCGCCGCCCGGGGACACCCTTTTTTTATTCTTGTCAACTGTCGTTCCCGGCATCTGGGGGGATATTTTTACAGTAGTCCTAAGGATTGTAGGGTCAGGGCATGTATTTTTAAGCCCTTTAAAAGTGTGGACATAGATTGTCGAAGCCCCGTATGTCCCCGGGTCCCCACACATATTTTTTGCACCCTCATCAGTGATACGACAAATAGGTTGGTTGCCCTCCTAAAAATATGCCGCCATGCATCCTACCCCTTTGTGCGTGTAATTTGCTGTTTTTTTTTTTGCAGTTTCCCCCACACAGTTCAGCAAGATAGGGTGTTGTTTGGGACCCGCGTTTCACCCCCTTTGAGAAGATCTATTTTTTCCCAACTTTGGGGCCCCCCTGAGTGGTCCCTCGTTCAGCACCCCGGCGAGAAAGGGCGCTATTTCCCCTGTTTCCCCTTGCAGCCCTGATAATCCCATCGGGAGGTCTTCTTCCCCTTTATTTCAGCTATGTTCCTAATGACCCCCTGGGTCCTGGACCCCCCTGTAGTTGTCTTCTTTCGCCTTCTTTGGGGCATCCCTTTTTTCTCGTATTTCCACGTCGTCTGGAAGAAGGTGCCCATCAGAATTGGGCCCTTCCCCCCTGTCTACCCCCTTTGGGGTTTCCATAGCGTCGAGAACAAGCTGGGAGCTTTATTTTCCAGTCCCCCATTAAAACGGTTTTCCCCGGGCATTTTTTTTAATTTTCTGGAGTAATTCCCCCAGCACCCCTCTTCCAAGGCCCAATCGACAGTTTTCTTCCTTCCTTTTTGTATATGTAAAACAGCCAAAATTTTGCTCCCGGCACTTCCTTGGTCCTTGCGACCCTTCTCGAAAAACCCCACGATCCCCATTTATTTTTTCCCCAAAACCCCATTCTCCCCCCTCACCCCCCTTTTTAGTTTGGGATGAGCTCTATGGATTTAAATCCCCTTAGTTAGTCCTTTGTTTGATTGTTATTACCCCCTTTTATGGGTTTGGGGTCCCCAATTCCTTGAGTTTGTCCAGTCACCCTTTTAAAAATTATCTTACTTTGGTTTTATTTCGGGCCCGTTTTTCCCCACCCTTTTCAAATTTATCAGGTTGGGGCCCCACTACCAGTCACCCCCCCCGTCCCTTCCCGTCCCTTCCAGTCAGAGATCATCCGCACCCTTGATTACGGGTTTTTTATATCAATATTGGATTTAGTTCCAGTGTGTCCACATAGGTCGGGGATTACAAAAACACGTTCATCCCCTCTAATCGGTTTGTTCGATCATTCGACTTTTTCCCCCTTTTGAAGTTATCCCCCCCTTTTATCTGGTTTCTTATGTCGTCGCTTTTTCCCAGAGGTATCCGCGTTCGACCCGCACCCACCACCCACAGGTTTCCCTGAACGTACCAATATCTGCCCCAGTTGTTTAAGTAGGCTTATCGTTCTGTATGGAAATACATTTTGAGAGGTAAATCTCGTGTTCCTCTTTACTTAAAACCCAAGGACTTTTGTTAAATGTGCCCTTCTTTTTTATTGTGACCCTTATTATCCACTATGATGCTCTCGATGTACCCCCCTCAAAACTTCCCCCTTAGCGGTAACTGGGAGTAACAATGCTGCCCCCCTTCATATAGGTTCTTGGAGGATACGATATCTGGGGCCCAAATCCCCTTTCCTACTTTTTTCATCCCTCAGCGGCATTGCATAGCGTTCAGTTTCCCAAACTTTACCAGGTTTTTTTTTCACCCCTTAGGGATGGTGTGTAAGACTGGTTTTGCCCCCCTTGGGTATAGCTTTAACGAAGTGTTATATATTTCCTCCATATTAAAACCCCCTTTTTCTTTCAAAAACCCCCTCCCTTCCCTTTCAAGAAGGGTCGATCCGTCGGAAAGGGTTTTGCCCCAGCTGGGTGATCTTAGCCTTGGGTTGGAAAAGCGATGGAGCACCCCTTTTTTGGGGCCCAAACCCCCACAAAAAGCCTCATCGCCAATTTGCAGAGTTTGATGTCCCCCAACCCCTTTAATTTGGAGGGCCCCCTCGAATTTTTTTAAAAATTTGGGTAGGCGTATTTGTCGGCGGCTCCTTCGCTTTTCCCCTTTTCCCCCTTCTCTTCCCGTGTCTCCCTACCCTTTTTCGCCCCTTTTTCCGTCAGCCCGATACCCCCTTCCCCACCCCCTTTTTTTTCCCCCCTTCTGTAATTTCTTTTCCCATCAAACATGACCCTTGACCCAGAGTTTTAAACTTTCCCCTTTTCCACCCTTTTCCCCTTTTACTTTATTTTTCCTTATTTTATCCCTTTTTCCTTTCCCCCCCTTTCTCTTGCTATTCTCCCTTTATTCCGAGTGTTTTATCGGTTGCTTTTCCCTTTTTTCATTCAGTATTCCCCCCCTTTTTTATCCCCTCCCCGATTCCTCCCCTTTTTCTTTTTCCCCCTTTCCATGAGGTAGATAACCCCTCCCTTTTTTCGTCCATGGCTTCTTCTCTTCCCTTTCAGGTTATCTCCCCCCCCAGTAATCTTCACCTTTCCTTCCCCAAACCCAATGATTGTTTCCTTCCCCCTTTCCCTTCCTTTCCTTTTCCCCGGCCCCTTCTCCCCCTTTTTGTAGGCAGTCCCCCTCTCTTGTTCTTCTTTTGAGGGAGAGTTTCTTCCTTGCTTACCCCCCACCTTCGCTTGGCCCCTTTTCCCCCCCCCCTTTTTCGTCGTATGGGGAAAATTAGTCGTATTTTTGTCAGTATTTGATTGTTCTTAATGTCCAGTCATTTTGGTGTCTTGTCCCTGTTACTTAGGAGGATTTGGAAGGGGGGGCACTCCTTTGCGTTCGGTTTTTTTTATCTTTCCCCTGCTCTGCACGGATGTCCCCTTCCCCCTTTTTTTTGCAATCCCTCATCTCGTCCCCGTGTCCAAAATCCCACAGAAAGTTCCTTTTTTCGGCAAAACCCTTCCCAGGTGCCCAAATCTCCCCCTATGGCATTTGGTTATCAAGGTAATTTTTACGAGACAAAAATTTTATAACCCCCCGTCCAAAATTAAACCCTTTTTACCCGGGTGATACTTCACGAATGGTTCGTCACCCCCCTTTCCCCTTCGCCCTATTGGGGGGTACGAAAACCCCCAAGTACTGTCCTTGTCTATTTCCCTCAAATTTTTTCGGTATATGCCTCCCCCTCCTCCCCCTATGTGGGGCAGTAAAAAACCGACAAGGCCTTTCTGGGTCTTCGCATTGGGTCTATGCGCCTGGAGACCTTTATTCCCTTATCGTATCTTTTCGTCCCCGCCTCCACCATATGATTTCCTGGGGGAAATGGCCCTAATGCGGTCCCGTTTAGTAGGATCTAACCGCTTTATTCCTTGGTTTCTTTTTTAGGTTCCCCGTCGAGGTTGAAGATCTTGAGGTTCCCCAACGTCTCCCTCGATTTGGGGGGGCGCGGCTTTTGGGCCCCCCGAAGACTCTTTGAGGGTCCCTGCCCGATCTCTGCAAAAGTCGGTTCGGGCTCTGGATGCCCCCACTCGCCATTCTTCAGCTTTTTCAGTTCTCGTTTCTCTCCAATGTTGGACGCCCCGTGTTGTTTTAGCTTCGCAACGGGTCCAAAAATTTTTCCCCTTACAATATAACTTGGCCCGTTGATTTTTTTCCTGCAATTGGCGAGACTTCCATCTCTTCGTAGCCCCCTTGGATTGAGATAATCCTTGAATGTTTCTAACCCCCCCCTTCCCTTTCCCTTCCTCTTGTTTTTTTCGTTTGGATAGCTCTTTTGGTTGATTCCCTTCCCCGCTTTTCCCTTTCCCCTTCCCCGGGCCCTTTCTTTTTTCCCCCTTTTCCCTTTTTCCCTTCCTCGTCTCCATTCCTCCTGTCTTCTTTTTTTCCCCCCTTTTTTCCCTTCCCCCAAAACGTCCTCATTTTCCCCCCCAAAGCTTAGGGCCTTTCTGAACAAAGCTTCTCTGTTTTTTGTCGGGAGTAAAAAGGTGTAAAATTTTTTTCTTTTTTGAAGTTGTTGAGAATGGTTTTAATGAGGTTGTATTTCGGTTTTAATTTTTTGGGGCCCGGGTGTTTTTTTTGTTGGGGCGGAATAACCCCCATAGTGGCCCCGATTTCGTGGTTCCTTATTTATAAATGCTTGGTTGAAGTTACCCTTTCCCAAGCACCCCCAAACGTCCCAAACCGCCACGGACCGACTGGATCTTTGACCCCAGGAAACTCCCGACCCCGTTCCCAAACCCCAAATTAAGGCGAAAACTGAAATCACATTTCGTTTTCAATAGGGCCCTTTTTTTTTTTTTTTCCAGCCCTTTATCACGGCTGGTACCTTATATTTAAACCCAAACCCCTTTTATCTTCAAAATCTATATATTCTTCCCAGTCCTTTTAATTCCATTTTATCTACATATAAATTAAATATGGAATTTAACAATAGTAGGTCCCCTTCGTGATTTCGTACTGGTCCCCCCCGGGTATTTTATTTCCCCGGGACCCTTCACCCTACTTAGTGACGACCCCCTGGGGCGATGTTTGCGAGCCTGTTTCAGGACGGTGATGAGCATTCCCCCATCCGCTACTGGGGGGCGCCCACTGGTGTAGCTATCCCCTTTTAGCAAACCCCATTTGATTTAACCAAACTAAAAATAAAAATTACTACTCTACTACTTCAACCAAATTCCCCAACTTTTTCCTCATAACATTTTGACGAGGCATCTTCACATACCGGAATTTACAGCGGTTTCATTTATGGGCTTCGGTATGGTATCGTTCTTCACTCGGGGCTTTTTTTCTTTCTTTAACTTTGACCTCTCACAACTTATAATTATAATATACACCCCCTCCCCCCCAACTCTTGTTCAGTCATCAAAAGATCACTACCGTCGCCCATCACTCCTCCCCCTCCCTTCCCCAAGTTTTTCTCGTGCACCTTCCTCCACCCCCCCCTCCCTTCCCCCCTTCTCTCTTGCAGACCCTTTTTATATTTGTTTTTTCAATCTTGAATTTCTTGGGTATGGATCCAGTGTTTCCCCTTTTACCCTTTTCTCTAGGATCGTCCCCCCAACTTCCGTATATGAATTGATGTTCCACCCGCATCATGATCCTGGGAACCCAACATAGTGATCAGGTGGCCACCTCTCCACTTCACATATTGAATCCACAGCCCTGATTAAAGGCTGCTGTCGGTCCTTTCCTGAAGATGTGAATGGGCCCAGGAGAGGGGAAAATGCCCCACCCCTAACTTTCCCCAAATTTTATTTAGTTAGGAGGGGTCCCCTCCCCTTCCCATGTCATCCCCCCTTCCTGCCATTTTTAGTGCCCCAAACCCAAATATTTTTGTCGACACCTGTTTGTTAGTTCGCTTTTTTTAAATTCTCTTTTAAAAATATCTGCACCCCTTTTTACCCCAAAATCAATGGGTTTTCCCCCAACAATGACCGTCAGGATCCGTGCAACTGTTCGGTACGCCCCTGTAAGCCTGGTCAGTCCCAATCTCTGTATACTAACATTTTATTCCTTTGCTTCTCATCTTCAGCTATGTGCCAACACTAGCAGTACCCATTTTTGCGAGCAATAGTCCCTGATTGTATCTCTTTATCAGCTGAGTGGTAACCTGAACCTGTTTTGCCCAATGTTGTAGATCTTATTCATCACGGCGGTGGCTCTCGCTCCCACTTGGTCTATGTGGTGAGAAAATTTCTCTTTTCATCCAAAGTTAACCCAAATCCCTATGGGTCTTTCCCCTATTAATCCTCCTTCCTCACTTTCACCTAGGGTAACGACCCCCAAAACTCCGCCTATAAACCCCATGTATTTGGTCTTGTTTGCCGATAGTACCAATTACCCCTCTGCACCAGTCTTTAAAAGCATTTGAGCACACTTTTGGGCGTTATTTTGAAGCCCCAAATCTCGACACCCCTCTGGTTACCAAGAGAATATCATTAGCAAAAGCCACCACTGCAACTGTTCATCAAGGTTTTCCACAACTGCAGACCGGCTCCAGTGCCACATCCCAAAATATGGGACACTTACTGAACCTGCGGGCCCCCCTTAGTTAGTTTTCTTTTCCCTTCTTCCACTTCCCTCCACCGTGCGTACCTGTTCCTACAGTAATCTTTATAGCTTCGTATACATTCTTAGGGCACCCAACCCCCTTGGGGCGTTAAAAAGGGAGGCCACACGGGTTATCGAACGCTCCTGAAATTTGTCTATGAAAATTCTGGCCACATATTTCGAATCTTCCCCGTCGATCGCCTCATCGCCCGGACAAGCATTTTCCCGTGGACCTACCCTTCATAAACCCATACTGGGACTGGTACATACCCACCGCCATTCTGCACCTCAGCAATCTGGCTCCCAGCAATCTCTCCTGCAATTTCCCACACACACGTTCAGCAAGCAAATTGGCCTAAAAGGGATTAGGATCCAGGGTTTCTTTTTCTCCCCTTTGCTCTATATTACCACTCTACTTTGCTTCAGGCATTGGGTATCCTCCCTGTTGAGGCATTCATTGTTTTAGCCCCGCAAGAAGCGGGACAATAACAGCCACCCCTCTTGCAGAGCCTCAGGGCCCGGTGCCTTCTTCTCTTCATTTTCCAATTTCTCCCACCCCCTCCTGGGCTACAATATCCTCCGCCATCTCTTCCGTTACATACCCCTTGCTGAATCCCTTCTCTTGATCCTGTGTTCGCGTTATCGGTGTTGATGTCTTTCACCCGGGAAAGGGAGAGTATCCAGCAGAACCTCGCTGTCTCCTCCATCCCGTTGTAAAATTTCCATCACTTTTTCTCAATGTAGATATTGCTCTCAGAGGTTAATCTTCCCGGTACTATTCTGTACGGAATTCCCCCGGATTTATCCTTAGTTCCTCCGCACAATCTCTCCCAACTTGCCATCTTTACCCCTCAGATATCTCGAACTCCTTTTTCTTTACTCTATATATATCAAGCAGAAAACCTTTCTGCGGTTCCCTACATCTTTTGGGAAATCTTCCCAGCCACCCTGGCCTGACTCCTCTGAATTCCAATCCTCTGTTCCATGCCTTATTGCCCATTTTCGCTTATCCACTTTCACTGGTATGGACTTCCTCATGGCCTCTTGTATCATCCGAGTCAGCTCACGGGTTTTTTTCATTAACATTTATCCCAATCTGGTTACCTCTACCTTACCAGCTTCTCTCTAAATTTTTCAGTCTGCCTGGCCATATCATACTTTTCCCAAACGAATCTCTCTTCCCCTGCGTCCTCCATACTCCTCTCTAGTTCCCAGTTGTATTCGAATTTAATCAAGTTTTTGGTCGCTGTTTGTTTCAAACTCTAGAACTCTCAACCATAAACCTGTCATTCGCCCTGGTTGACCATTGTAATATCTATTTTATGTTGGCCCCCCTCTACCCATAGGTAGGTGGGTTGCCTCTTTGTTAACAACGATTAGCCGGTTTGCCGCTATAAGACCTATCGCCTCACCCTTTATGTCCCGGGCCCCTGGTATTTATCCTTCTGTCCGTTCTTATCCATTTCCACTGTACACAGCGGCGATCGCGCATTAACATCGCCACTATCACCCCAGGAGAGTCCAAAAGCCCTCACAACCTGCTCCAGTTTTCCAAATATGGCCCAATTTATGGCGGAACTGAAAGTACATGTTTTATAAAACCCTCACTTCGATTCCGTCATTAGCTCGACAATGTTGTAAACTCGTCACAGAACTGATTTATCTTAGTTACCAAAAGACCCTTATTCACCACCATATTGCGCTCATTTGGTCTTACTCCCGTACTTATGACATTCGCAGTGGTGGGCATATAAGGAACTTTGCCAAAAAAGTATATGGCTCTGAAGGCAGATGATGTCAAATTCCTCTCTCGGAGATTTCCCCACCTCATGAAGTACTGTCTTGTCCTAGCCGCATTCAATTGTCGATCCTGATCTTGCTGTTAATTACTGTCATGGATGATGTGTATAAACATAACACTTAGGCCACGACACCTTCGCATTAAAGCACACCTCCATGGGCCTTCACGAAGTTCTGTAACCCAAATATACAAGTCTAATACTTCATTTTTTTCTCTCAGAACCTTCTTCATAAGACCCCTAGCTCCTCCACTCCAGTCGGTATGTTTCCCGCCTAACTGTATCCTACCACCAAGTCGGGACGGGAAAACGCCAACCCTTGCCCCCCTTATCCCCTTTCCCCTCACAAGATGCCTTAGTCCCGCTTGGAATACTCCAGGTCTTCTAACCTAAAACATCTTAGGGTCGAGACTATAGTGGGGGGACAAGAGTCCCTGGCAGTCAACGTCCACACCTTCCTTAAAATCACAAAAGAGCTGAGATAGTCGCTTGCTGGGTGACTGTTGTCCGTAGGTGTCAACTGCGCACACTCTAAAATCGAGTGACGGTCAGACCTCATTCCTGCCCTGCCAGCTACCAAAAATGGCGGACTATTTCCCTGTGTTTTTGCTGCGAACTTGACGAAATAGTGGATATAGTAAATGAATAGAAGATATTGAAGAGGAAGAACCAAATCGGTTCCTAAAAAATATATAAGGAATGTTCAAGATCCTTTTATTTTATACAGGGATAAAAAGTTTAAGAAAAGGTATCGTTTCACGAAGGAAACTGTGCGAGAAGTGTTGTATCCTTTCGTTCAACACCTAGAAAAAATTAATAATCGTGGGCAATGACAAAATTACTGCTCTCCCTGAGGTTTTATGTGACTGGCAATTACAGTTAAGTCTTTGATTATATTTTGCTTAAATAATTAAGTAAGATCTTGATAGGTAAGCCCTACTTCACATGTCAATATTATGACTAGGCCTATTTCGTACCAGACAAAAATTTTAAACTTGTGGCATAATAAAATACCTCATTTGCATTTGACCATGTTGATTATCAATTCTTTCACACATTGTATCAATGCAATGTT
This sequence comes from Timema cristinae, assembly GCA_039000515.1. Taxonomy (NCBI): domain Eukaryota; kingdom Metazoa; phylum Arthropoda; class Insecta; order Phasmatodea; family Timematidae; genus Timema; species Timema cristinae. The sequence goes on along the minus strand of JBCFYV010001545.1, from coordinate 16,424 downwards.
GAAAATAAATAAAGGCTATACTACTCATCACAACTTTATCTAAGCTCTATCCTACATTCTTTGAGAAATGTGGGGTTAGGAATGTTACTTGGGGATAGCTTACATTTAATAACATATGCTATAAATGAATTATAATCATTATATAATGAAAAGGTATTTTAGTTAAGTACTTACAGTTTTTAATTATCTTGACTGTACAGTGAATGATCAAATAAACTTTATAGCTGAACACCTTGTTAAGTAATGATAGTTTAATACATTAACCAATAATCATAATACAAGTAGGCCTACTTTAATGTTTTTATTGTGATTAATAATGCACTTTGGTCCGGTTTGAAAAAAAAAGCCCAAGCATTCATAACCTCAAACTTTTATTTTATTGATTTAAGGAACAGTACAGAACTTAGGTTGTTTTCAAAATACTGTAAAAAATTTGTAAAGAAACAACTGTGTGTAAATTTGGGAATAATTACTTGTATGATCATTACAGTACTAATTATATATTACTTTGTAGCTTGTTTGTGGAGATCTGTGTGGTGTAAGCCGTACTACAGCTGGTGCAGCTATTCACACAGTCACAGAGGTAATTGCTGGCAAGTTGCGAGATTACATCAACATGCCTTCTACCGAGCTGAAAATGAGGCGCCATGCAGTGGTTCAAGAGGACAGGTGGATTTCCTGGGGTTTTAGCAGCGGTGGATGGAACCACATCCCTATTTTGAATCCTGGTGGTGATCGGGGAGAGGTGTGTATGCAACAGACATGGTGTCTTCCCATGAATGTTCAGGTTGGTTGGAAATAGTTGTGTTACTGTTTATACATACACACACATTTTGGAAGTAGCCTAAATTTAAAGTTTACTGCTGGTGAATAAATAAACTGTTGGGGTAGGTCCAAGTCAAGACACATTTTACTTGATCAACATTGGTATGCAATTTGGGATTGTAATTTTTAGGTGACGGGGGCTGCCTTAAAATGGATAGCGTATAATTTATTTTGTAATAAGCAGCTAGTGTAAAACATTCAATATCATAATTAAAAAAGTCATTTTCAGAATACAACTCTGTTAAGAAAACCACCTTATAATTATATTAACAATATTTGGTTAAAATATATTTTTATTTTAAGCTTTTTTTTTTTTGTATTTAAAGACAAATGTTTGTAATTTTAACATATTTTAAACTCCAATAACTTTTGGAATTAGTTAATTGCCTATCGAAATTTTGATTGGCTGTATTTAAAATTAAATAAACATTAAAATTGTAGGACACTTTCAGATATTAGAATCACTAGCCTATTTAAAACGATTTGAAGCTATTTTAAATGTGTTTGTGCTCTTAAACTTAATTTTAGCTTCATTTGGTAGAGAAAAATTAAAGTTTTCTTCTTAATTAGCTTTTGATTCTCTAAATATTTATTTTAATTGTTAATATCACTCTAAAATTATTGTTTAAAATAATTTATAAAAAAAATTATTTATGGTATATAAAAATGCAAAGAAATTCATTGCTAACTTGTTTATTATTTTTCATTTGGGAAAAAACAACAGTTTATAATATTTTATTTGCCCCATCTCAAAAAAATAATCAAAATAGGTTAGGCCTAATATTTCAAAATAATTTCATCTTGTTTTAAATTAATAATTAAAAACACCTTTTCTATTCATATTTCCATTGAAAAAATGACAAATTGAATTATCTAAACCATACATACTCATTAGCAGCTTGTAAAAAAAAGTAAATTGTGAATATGATTTTAGTTTATTTGTTTTTAAAAGAATTATAAACAATTTTCTCTTGGTTATGTTAATGTACAAAAACAATATTTTAATCTTGACTAATTGGCACTAAAATATGGTGATTTGGCATTATTCTCAATTTCAATGCAAACTTTTTAAATTTGATGTCTGTAATGTCTTGAAGTCTTTAAATTTTGGACACACCAGAAATAAGTTAAATTATTTGACAGGATAGCAATACACATTTCTCTCTACTTACTCTACTCCACCCTAGATAATATTAATTTCACCTCATCACTCAAAAAACTATACAAACATTAGCTATTAATCAAAGTATATAAAATAACTCCACACATCAAACATTAGACTACTCTAACCGGAAGCCTAGTTTAGACAGAGTGAAAATATGTTTCAAATTTAGGACCCTCACCCTCTTTTCCTCCTCAGTTTAATTCTGTACTGTTATTGTAAAGAGTAATGGAGTTCTTTACAATAGGTACATGTTTTCCATAACATCCTGTTTGTTCCGGTGAGCCTTTGATACAAGGAGTGCTTTTTATATTAGGTTTTTCTTGTGTGCTTTCGATGGTTTTCCAAGATAATTTTTTAAGGGTTCCTGTTTGATTCTGGTTCCTTAAAAAAATGTTTTGGTTCTGGTTCGACTTATGGTTAAAACAAAACAAAGCTTATTGTTTTCTATTTATTATACATCTATAAGAGGTTGTTTTCATTATATCCCTATACATATATACTATGCTCAGGAAGCATCTATGAGAGTTCTTTTTTCAGATTGTTAGCCATCAAATTCTAAAATAAAACATTAAATTATACCTGTGAGCACAATATAAGCTTATTTGGAAGCTTTTAGGTAAAGGCTGATTGTTAACTTTAAAACTAGGCCTATTTTATTGCACCGAATATTACTACCTGTTCAGGTTATACGCTTATGAACTAATTATGCTAATGTGTAAGGGATGAGGAAGGTTGAATTTAGAGTAAGTGCATCTGCTTTGCGTGGAGGGAGTAAAAAACCATTTAGGAAAAACCACAATCTCCCGATCCTCAGCTTGCAGTGGAACACGTTAGACCACTCGGCCACTCAGTGGTAAGGTTTGTGTAATTTCTCCTTCAATTTGAGATAGAAGTCAATATAATTAATATCGGAAACAATTCATATTATCAATTGCAAGTTTTGTCCAGCAATCATACTTCATCTAACCAATTTACTTATAAATACTTCAACATTTTTTTTCTTTATCTCACATAAAAGTATTTCTTGTTTAGTAAATTTTTTTCCCACACATTGAGTCAGGTTTACAAGCTATTTGCTAGAAATTTAAAAATACATTCTTACTACTAATGATTCTGTTATGTGCAGGTAGCTTGTGGAGCCAACTGAAGATAGTTGACATTGTTGCCAGGAGACGGGATCATTCCATGATGCGACAATATTTGCGGGGTTCTGGTCTGCGGCATTGGTTTGAAGAGGGGCGTTTTGAAGGAATTCTTCTGGGAGACAGTGGCTACCTTGCCTGCATATTTATTAACACCACTCGAAATCCTGTTGAGCGGCTTTTTGGAGTTTGGAAACGCCAGTTCAGATGTCTTACAGCTAGACTAGAGACAAGCCCACAATACTGTTGCTTCATGATCGCAACGCCAGTTTTGCACAATATCAGCATAAATGTGGCTGATGCATTCCCAGTTGATGAAATACCATGGATAGAAGAGGAACATGGTCCTTGCCTCCCTTGCCAGCCAATCTCAACATAGGGCATCATGTGCGAGAGGACTATATAAGGCGCCGGTTTAATTAAAAAAATTCCCCCATATAATAAAATTTGTTATTTTCACAATTTGTTTTTTAATTTTGACAACAGTATTAATGAACACTTAAACTTGATTCCTAAAAGTAATTATTTGAAGAAATACACATGTTAACTTTTTATTGGGATAGTTACTCCATTAATTCTCATGTAAATTATATTTACATATTGCGCTACAGGTTTCTTGATAGCTCTTCCTGTATAGTCTAATCGAGCTATCGGATCACTCAAAATAAAAACTTTTTACCAACTTTTGTGTGAACTGTTTAATTATTCCACATCTCACAGTTCAACAAAGTAGGATATAGTGGAATGCAATTGCTTTGTATGAAAATATAAAGAAATTAATACGAATCGAGCCCTTCTGATTAATGTGGATTACGAATCACAGCTTTCCAGCTTTTAATTTACATAATACATTTGATTTGAGTTCACTTGGAATTTTTTAAAGTACACCTGGAGTGAGAGTGGAAAACATATAGAAAAATTGCTCCAAATTAAGAAAGGACTTTGCACGCTCCTAATTTTAGGTAAAGTTGAGGGAAAATAAGATAGTTTTATAATAAGAAGTAAAGAAATCTGTTTTGACTAAATCCACCAAAACATCTATGTGTAAAACCCTACAACACAAAAAAAAAAAAAAACTGTAATTATTAATCCTCGACAAGACGTGAAATATAAGAGTCCAAGTTCAACTACTTGCAATGTCTTCCAAATAACTTGTCATGTCTCTTTAAGTATATTTAAGTGTGAAAATTTGATTTTAAATCTCTAGTTAAAGTGGATATAAAAATTCTTTTAACATTAAAATGGCATTATTGAGATCTCACTTCTTTTCGAGGCTGAATAATTTAAGGATTTTTGTGATGTTGGATTTGGTATAAATGTTTAGTTGGGATATCAATACTGTCGCAAAGATTGGGTATAAGAATTGTTTATTAAATATATATATTAATGGCTGATCATAATAATCACTTTTGAATTACATATCCTATAGAAATGAAACATGGTTATGAAAATTTACTTAAGACTAGAATAGTTTGCCATAACAAGATGTCAAATTTTTTAGTTCCTATCATACTTTGGGCGGTGATTAAGGGTGGAGGGGGTGCGAGGGGAGTTAATGTGGCTCAAGTTGCATCATGTTAACGATATACGTCATTTCTGGTGCACTACCGTGCCCCCTGATATTTGCTATCAGTCAAAACTTTTGCCTGTGACAACCAATTTACCCAGAAACAATAATATTGTATATGGGCTGGGGAACTCAAGAAATATGCAGTCCACATTTTTTATAAACTCAAATATTCAATTTTTTTAAATATAAATATTTGGTGGTGTTATTGTAGTTGCTCAAGTATTGATCCATATAGGAACAAGCATTTTTATTATTAATATTGATAAAGCAAATTTAATAGCTAGTTTGATTAAAAAGTAATACCATTTTTTCTAGACATTTTAGAAAATTATTTTTAGGTCAACAAAGCATTATTTTTTGCAAACACATGACAAAATAGCAAGGAATTTAAACAATGTTACTTTATTGAAGTTTGCCCCATACACTTAAAACCAAATGCCTTGTACATAAATATAAAAACACATCGAATTCTCAGAAGAAGAATAAGAAGAATTTAACAGTTCCCACTTATTTATCCCCCCGAGATTTCTTTATGTTCAGCGATATACCTCTCACGTTCCAGAATCACTTTCTCTGCTCTAAACGGATTAACTGGAGCTGTTTTTGGGTGCTCAGAAATCTTTCTTCACGTTTGGCGCAGGCTGCACGCAGCAAATCTTCTTTCTCCATGTTCTTTTTGTGAGCTTCCCGCATTTGTTTCAGCTCTCCTCATACCTTTTGGACCTAAACACACGCTCCGCCTTACCAAACTATTTGCAGATGATGAGAGGCGGGATTTACCTGCACGCTTCAAAACTGAAACACAAACACACGCCAGAAAAATTATATATTGTCAAATTCATTCATGATTGCAAATTACAGAATATGTATGTGGTAAACCACGTCATGTGCATACAATTAAGATTCAAACCCATATCAACTTGTAATGGTAAACAAGTGTATCTAGAGGATTCCAACCAAACCAACATGTGAGTCTGTTGCTTTTGGCTGTTCAGCCTACGATGAGAATGTAAAATAAAATTCTGGCTATGAGATGTACTTGGCTTTACATAAAAATACAAGTAGTGTCTCATTAGTTGCTTACTACACTAATTGTGGTTCAGAATCACTCGAGGAGGTTCTACAAAGTCAAAGACCCATAGTAGTCTATCTCACTCTAGCATTAGACTGGATTGTCGGCGAAGAGTAGCTCGTGACTCAAATCCCAACAAGTTAAAGGGTTTTTTTCATAAATGTTTTTCTATCTTTCTTCGCAAATGTGGGAATATTTCTTTAAACACTTTTTTCCCTAATTCCCTTCACAGTAGTGTAAATATTAAAGTAGCTTGAACAGATGGCAGACCAAATAAATCTAGGTCAGTTTTGGTCCTCTAGAAAAAATTAATAAAGCACAATAACACTAAAAAATTTTAAAGTGTTTTACATGTTGTTGTTATTATTATTATTAGCACCGCGTCTTACTACCCATTCGGGTTATACGCACTTACGCTAATGTGTAATGGTAGGGCGATTGTGAGATTAATGAAGGACTACAGTTTAACGTGGAATCGAACCACGGTGGAGGCCTGACATCCCCACATTACATGTTGTTGACAATAGACAATAGTAGAACTCCGGTTAACAAAGTTAACCAAACTTTACTTAACTAAAATTCCTTTTTCTAGTTGTTATTTTTGTAGCTACATAGAATAACTAGAGAATTATTACTATTGAAATGCTTATGACAAGAAATCCAAACAATTTTGACTTTTATAGTAATTCGGAATTAGGCCTACTTATTTTATAAATTTTCTTATCACTAAACCCTTTTTTTAATTAACGTATATCCTTACCACACAACTCAAATTTATACATCCAAATCGAGTCAGCCCCTTTTATTACGGATAAACCCAGGTTCCACTGTATATATTTGAAAAAATCCCTATTACATTATATGACATAAAAAGTTTAATTAGTGTATGTTATTGTGGTCAATTACACAATCCCATTACACATAGGTTAGATGGTTCAAAAAATATTATGTTATTACCTTTGGGTGCTCTGCGTGTAGGAGGTGTTAGGGTCCTTAAAGATGGAGCTGATGCGGGATTCTCACAACTGGAGTGCTGCGTGCTCTGGAACATGAGGTGGACTGCTTTGGGATGAGGGTGGGGAGGGAGAGTATGGGATAAGGAAAAAGTCTTCTGGGTCTGTGGAGGGACCAGGAATAGATGGGATTGAGGTTAAAGGGGTGTATGTAGATGATGGGAGAGTTTGGATGGCGGTGGATGGTCGAGGAGTTTGTAAGGGATGGGGTTATGAGGGCTGCTTGAGATTTATGTGGAGGTGCTCTTCTCAGGGTGAGTAATAGTGAAAACTGAGGCAGCATCTTGCCCATGACGATAGTCGCTGTCCCAGGGTGTGTCAACTTCCTCATCCAACCCTGGTTGAATTGACAACACCTGAGCAGCAAGCTCGTCATTAGCAGGGGAGGTTTTGAATTGTTCCCCTCCCCCTGTCTTCATCGAATGCTGCCTCTCCAACTGCTTTTGTTTCCTGACCTGCGATTTACATTTTTCCCAGCATCTGTGAACATATCACATTAAACAATTATAAGCACAATTAGTCAGGGACTTTTTGCATAGCTACAAAGGAAGGGTTAGCAAATTCAATATAGTTAGAAAAATAAAACTCATCAATTTTTCAATGTGAATATGATAAAAGGTACCTTAACATAATATAGCTTTATAGGCCTAATCAAACTTTAAAAATCGTTGTATTATTCAATTTGCAATCTTATTGAGTGTGTATTATTATTATTATTATTATTTTATTATTAATATACATATATTATAATAAAACAAAGGGAAAAATTTGTATGATTATGCTCTATAGTACTAGGCTATATAGTTGTACGGTTTTGTTCTCCAATTAGTTGCATATTTTTAGTTTCCTCTGACAATGAAATTGAAACCATAATTTTTGTAGGTGCAATAATAGATTGTTTATTTACTTCACTAAAAAGAAGCCACACAATAATTTGTTGACCTGATAGACAAGTAGGCTACCAAATTACAGTAGTTTACGAGATTTATTAAAGTAACAATAACATTGGCGGCTTGATGTATAAAATTTATAAATACAATCTTAGGCATATTAATAACAGTGGTCCGAGCTAAAAAAAAAGGGAACAAGGATTTATGTTTAAGAATGAAGTGATTAGTCTATTTCCAAGAACAAAGTTTTCCCACTACTAAATTAAAACTATTTTCAAAGTATAATATGGTAGTCAGACTTTGTTTTGAATGAACATATTTCACAAAATAATCACAAAACAAGTATAATGATTTGATGATAAGAATTTAATACAATTACCTTTTTAGCGGGGTTTCATCACGTCTGGAAACACTGAAGTTGGAGTTAAATTCTTCTGCTATTTTCTTCCAAGCTTCCTTCTTCTGAGAATTCGAAGATGCGTCTGTTTTTTTATTCTCAATTATGTTTTTATATTTATGTACAAGGTCTAACAATAAAGCTTTTTCCTGTGGCGTGTACGGGGCAAACTTCTTGGCCGACATTTTTAAAAGAAACTACCGCCAAACTTGTAATAAATGACGATGTTTAACAAAACGCGTTCTAAAACTCTACGAAATTATACAAAACTGTGAGTCAAGCCGGGTTGAATCGCGCGGCGTTGCCAAACATTTTCTTTCCTTGTAAAGAACTGGTACCTAGCAGTCAGCTGCTTGGCAGTCTCTTGGTGAATGACTATAATCGGGTCGAGTTAGAGCATCGAAAACAGTCTGCCAGAGGGATCACTCACAGGAGTCTCACAGGAGACATCCGTCCCACGACTATAGTCACGGGCCTTAACATGCCCTCCCACTCCCGTGTCTACTCTTCAGCTCCTCAAGCTTGTTAAACCTTGCCCTCCTCCAATATAGTCACTGCTTCCTCCACCTTATCATTGTCTTCAACCTCCTATACATCATCACACTTCCTACCTCCACTTATGATCCCTCCTTCCTCCGCCTTTAGCGTTGGACCTTTTATCCTTTTAAATCCAACGATTCCTTTTCCTTCCTTACATTCTTTTTTCACACCCTCAACTCCATACTTACGTCCACTTATACCCTCCACCCCACATCACTTTTATTTTCCCCCAGCATCTTCTGAATTTTCCTATCCCATTTCCTATATCCTTTCGCACTACCTTCTTGCTTACAATTGTTATCCTTAAATATTAATTATCACACATCTCATCATCCATTGTTGCTAGTTCCTCTTCTGTACCGCTCACCTTGCCGAACATTTCAGTTATCCTCCTGTCCCCTTTCGCACAACCTACTGTTGATCCTGGGGTTTTGAACCTGAGATATTAGGGTTGCCGCCGCAGAGTCTCCTGTCGATCCAAAATGACCATCCAGAATTCATTCCCGGCCACGCGTTGCCGTCCCATGCATACGTTGTTACTAGCAATTTGCCCCCCATGTTTTCCCTTTCCTTATACGGTGCCACTTCAGAAGCAAACACGTTTACACCATATTTCTTCCTTAATTCCTCTCTATCCTGAAACTGCTCCATTATCCGACCCAGCCATAGAAACTCTATATCTGGACCTGATATTTATCCCTCCAATGAGCCTCCAAGGCCTTCAAGATAACTCTCTGGCACAACGATGGTAACTTTCTTCCTGTCTTGCTGCCCTTTCCACACTCCTAAACCAAGTCCCACTATCTGAAGATGCACGGTTTCCCATTCTCAACCCCTTGGAAATAGGCCTCGATACTGCATCTCCAGTACAATATCAATCCTTCGTTCATACACATCTGGCAAATTCTTCCCCCATCATAAGCATCCATATATATATTCCCCCTTCTATCCTCTAGTAGCACTCTTCTTATAACTTCCATTGGCCCTTTCTCTGTCCATTCCCCATGTACCTCCTATCCGTAGACCTGGGGCTTCTAAGATTTGGACCCACCAAACCAATAATTACACCATTCCCCCTGATTCCAGCTCCCAAATCTTCTTCCCCATGTTTTTCCTCCACCATCATTAATGAATTTAGTCTTAGAGACCACTCCCAACAGTCCGGACAAAGCCACCTATAGTCTTTTAGCAACCCGTTGTCCTCATTTAGATCTCTCGCCACTCTAGAGAAATCCTGCCTTCCTCACCCCACCAGTACCATATTTCATCTCTCCCATATGAAATACAACCTTTGTTTTATTGCCCTTTTTTATCAATTTTCTACCCCCATTCCACCTCACTCGTGCCTCTCTCCCTTTCACCTAAACCCCATCTCCAATAGGACATTTTTTTTTAAATTACCATCCTGGTATATTTCTTAGCCTGGCTCCTAATATTAAATCCAGGCTATTTCCATTCCTTCTCCCTAGATGTTTCTTTTCATCATTCACTACTTATTTCTCTTTCAGCATTAATTCCTAGGCAATTGCCCCAGTGCTGCTTCCACCAATTTCGTACATGGTCCCCCCGGGTATTTTATTTCCCCGGTTACCCTTCGCCGTCTCCAAAGCTCCACGACCGCTGGGACATGTTTTCAGAACGTGGTTCTTGGTGACGGCGATGAGCATCCCCTATCCGCCACCTGGGGAGGCGCCCTATTGGTCGTAGCCAAACCAGCATACTTTTAGCGAGCCACTTTTGCACCATTCCTTAAACCTAACCTACAGCTAAACTATCTATGACTATTAACCCCATCCTCAACCCTATTATCCTAGAATATTATTAACTAATGGACTTCATTATTATCCTTAGTTTTTTACCTTTCTTCTCAATGTCCTCATGTTTTTACCTGACTCCAGCGCGGGTTGCTACTCGGTTACTTCAGCAGGTTTACACGCTGTGGCATCCAGAAGACACTCCCCACTGGTTTTTTCATCCCTACTTTTTTTGTCCATTTCCTTCTCCTCTTATCTCTTTTTCCCCTTTCTAAATCATTCATTACCCACTCCGCTTCTCCTCGTCTTCACTTCGCGAGTTCCTCTTGCGCTCGGTCTTCCTCCTCTCTGCTCTTCTCTTCTACACCCACTGCTTTCTTGTTCTTTCAGTATCTAAATATTTTCACGTTCCCTTTGGATATTCCATTTGCTATTTGTCCAGATGTATCCATTTCTCTTTATCTCTTATCACATTTCTACCAACTTCCTGTATGTGTATTTGTTCTCCATCCTTATTCCTCATATGGGGACATTCCAATACTATGTGGTCCGGCGACGCGACCTCCCACACTCGCACCTATCTGTGTCTACTAGACCATGCCGCCATAGCGACTCATTATAAGGGCCCTTTCCCGATAGGAAACTGGTCATCCCCGCTGATGGCTGGAAATGCTTCATCCCCAATCTTTCAACAACATTTCCTAAATACGCATGCGTTCTCCTTCCCTTCTCGTTGTATCCCATCTTCTTTGCCATATGTTGAGCAACGCAACGCCTATTTCTTCCCTAGTGGTGACCCGGACCCGTGAGTTCAGTACTCTATCCAGCTTACCTTTTCTCAGCCAAAAACGTGCCGCTCTCTCCTTGATTAGCAAATCCCATGGGGATCTCACCAGTAAGATGGTGAGGGCATCCGTGGCGGTTGTTCTATATGCCCGGGCAGTCTTATCAGCACACTTCGTTGAACACTTAGCAGAGCTTTCTTCTGTCTTTCGTTATTTAGCCGATGTGCCACACATGGCACCATATCCTATAATGGCCCCATGAGCGCCTTGCTGTAAAGTTTGATGATTCTCAGTGGTAGCTTAAACTTGTTTTGCCCGATGTTTATTATCTTGTTCATCACAGCAGTAGCCCTCGCCCCAACTTGATTATGTGTACTGCATAATTTCTTTTTTTTCCAATGTAATCCCAAGGTATCTGTAGGTCCTAACTCTATCAATTTTTCTTCTATCTATCTTGATTATTGGCCCTCTATCTCCGTTTCCTTTAAATATCATATGTTTGGTTTTACTTGTTGTACCTCTAATTTAACCCCCCTACACCAATTTTTTAAAAACCCTCCAAAGCTCTGTTTGCATTGTCTGTAACTCAACCCTGGATTTTCCCCTTTGCTATAATTAATATGTCGTCTGCGAAGGCTACTACCGCTTCCACTCCTCAAGATTTTCCAGCTCTTCTAGCCCTGCTCCAGCAGTATGTCCAAAAAACGGGACCATCACCCAGCCCTGTGGGCAACCCTTGGTCAAGATTTTTCCCACTCTCTTCCATTACCGTCAATAGTCGCGAATCTGTTCTTGCAGTAATCTTTGTAACTTTCGTACAAATTCTTCGGGCATCTCAACCTCCTCAGATTTTCAAAAAGAGAGGCCACCACAAATTGTCGAAGGCACGGCTATATCAATGAATACCCGACTACGTATTTATCATTCACCCGGTCTATCACCCCCATCGCCCTCGACAGAGCATCCTCTGTTGACCAGCTCTTCTGAACCCGAATTGGTTTTGATTCATTCCCCCTTTTGGTCCTATGCCTTAAGAGTCTTGAGGGAGTATCCTCTCTTGTAGTTTCCACAGACGTTTAGTAGACATATCGGCCTATATGATTTGGGTTCCATCGGGTCCTTGTCCTCACCTTTACCCAAAATCATACCGCACTCTGCTTCCAAACGTTGGTATCCTACCTTGCCTCAAACACTCATTTAGAAGTCCGTGATCTGAGGTGCTAGGATTCCCACTCCCTCCTGCAAGGCTTCGTTCATTACACCGTCTGGTCCGGTGCTTTCTCTTCTTTAATTACCCATTTCCGCTACCACTTCTTGCTCTTGTATCCCTCCGCCATCCTTTCCTCTTCATAGTACGAGCCAAACTTCTTCTTTTCCCACGATGTTTGCATTGTCGTCATCCTGCTATCATCTGGGAGCAATGTCTCTAGAGAAAGCTCCGCGACTCTTCCCACCCCTTTGTAAACCCTCTGCCCTCGGGTTTCTCAATGTAGATATTTCCTTTGGGGGTCTTACTTTACCCCGCGATTTTATAGGGGACCCCAGGGGTTCGTTTTTTAATTCCTTTTACGTACGCTTCCCAGCTTCTTCCTTTATTTTCCTCAATCCTCTTCAAACTCTTCCTTCTTTTCTCTATATGTGTTCAACAGAAAATTCCTTTCCTCTGGGCCTCGGCTCCTTTGGTAGTTTTCCTGGCCCTTCTGGCATCCCTCCTCATTTGTTCCAGCCTTTTGTTCCACGATCTATTACCAATCTTCGGGCCCTCCACCCCAACGGTACCGCCTGCCGCAGGGCATCCTGGATCATCCTAGTCATCTCTTTCGCCTTCATGTTCCGTTGTCTCCTTCTTTTGTTATTTCCAGATTGCTCAATTTTTCCTGTATTTGTCCCAATTCGCCCTTTTCAGATCATATCTCCTCTTTTTCTTCTAACTACCCAGTAATTCCATCATTTCGCCCCTCTTCTTCGTCAATTTGATCCCCTTTCTGCTCTACTCAAAAATAATTAGATTATGATCGCTCGACGTCTCAAACTCTAAAACTGCCAGTTTCTAATACATATCTCGCCTCTTATTTACCATTGACACGTCGATATTTGAATTTCCCCCCCACCTCCCTACATAGGTTGGCGGGTTATTCTCACGGTTTATACCAATAAGCCATTCGCCGCTATCAAATTTCCAGTGCTTTCCCTCTCAATCAGGGGTGTATATCTATCCCTTTTATCGCCCTCCTCCACTTATTACTAAACCAAACGGGGATCGGGCATTTACATCCGCAACAATTATCAATGGAGTATCATGAAACGCTCTTACTATTCTTCCAATCTGTCCAGGTACGTGTCTATTTGGTGCCTAAATTGAAAGTACATGTTTACCAATGTTATCTTTCCCGTTCCGTCATGAGCTCTACACAGGTTGTGTATTCATCGCAATATGGTTAACCTTAGTCACCAGTATCCTCCGTTTACCACGATCACTGCACTCATGGGTTTCCTCCGGTACAGATAACACTGGCCGTAGTCGGCATGTGCGGCACTCGCCCTTCAGAGTATAAGGCTCCTGTAAAACAGATTATATCAAGTTTCCTTTCTTCTGCCGATTTCCTCACCTCGTGAAGGACAATGGAGCTTCTCGCTCATTGAGCTGCCCGATTCTATCCTATTGTCGCTATCTGTCATCAAGGATGGTGTGTAAAGACATAGCAACCGGCCAAGGTCCTGCGTTATAGCTCACCCCCATGAGCCTTAACGAGGTGATTATAAATGGCTCCAGGTTGTACAGCTTCCCTACCTTCTCTCCACCATCTTCCTACTAAACTTACCAACTCCTCCGCTCGTTGGCAGTTTACCGATTTAGCTGTAATTGCATCAACCAGTTCGACTATCGGGAATGTTACTCTTTGTCCCTCTTTATGTCCTTTCCTCACTAGCTGCCTAAGCGCGGCCTGAAGCAGTCCCTTCTTCTAACCTTGATAATTTCAATCTTTCCTCCCATTCATCCTGAGCCCCTATGGATCTTTTCCTCCTTTCCTTCCTCTGATCGATCCCCATGTCACCACATTCAAAACTCTACCTCCTCTTGCCCTACTTCCCCTAAGACCTCCTTCTACTCTTTTCTTCTATTTCAATGCTGTCATTCCCCTCTCCTTTCCGTACTTTCCCGGTTCCAAGGTCTTCCCCTTCACCTCTTATCATCTGGATTCTTTATTCTCTTTTCGTTTCGTCCCACTTCCCTTATTTCCAATTTTCATCCTTCTCCAATTCCTTCACCATTGATCCTTCTCTCATTCCCCTTCCATATCTCCGTTTTCGCTATTCCTAGAGGTCTCAGTTCCACCTTTACCTCTCCTCCATTTTTATCTTTCTTTATATTTTTACCCCTGCGGGAGGGGTTTAGATAGTACCCCGCAGTAACCCTGCTTGTAAGAAGCGACAAAAGGGGAGGCTTCTGTGTGGACGTACCTCGTGTGGGGACAAACCTATCCTATATCTTTCCTTTCACATCATTTTTTCTTTTCCTTCACTTTCCCCTTTTTTCACTCTTCCCTTTCGCTTTATCTATCCTTACCGTTTTTTCCTTTCCCCACCGTTCATCCTACACAGAGGCCTTTGGTCCGACCCAGGGCCCCTCCCCCATCCAGCCCGCACAGATGGCCAAAAAAAGATAAGTCTCCCCGCCTTTTTGGGACCTGTCCCACTCCGCCTGCCGGTGGCAAGCGAGTCTCGTGCGCGTTCCTCCTCTTTTCTTCCCGGTCCAGCCATTCTTCTTTCCCCAGTAGAGTCCAGCCCTCTCCCCAACGAGCAGGTCTATCGGCAGCACTCCTGCAACAATGGGGAAGGCATCGTGGGAGAGACAGTACTATAACCTAGTCACCGCAAGTGAGCAAACCTTGTGCAGTCGAAGGATGATCTCGCTGCTGCCGACCTCCATCGATGCTGCCACACCACACAAACCGTGGGGCGCACCGACTCCCCTAGGGACTTGTAAATTGTGTGTTTTCAAAGTCCAGTCCCCAGGAGGGGCCT
Organism: Timema cristinae; assembly: GCA_039000515.1. Taxonomy (NCBI): domain Eukaryota; kingdom Metazoa; phylum Arthropoda; class Insecta; order Phasmatodea; family Timematidae; genus Timema; species Timema cristinae. Next base: position 1,245 of record JBCFYV010001545.1, on the reverse strand, counting down.
TGAGACTCGGATGAATTCCCAAAAGGCCTTCGCCACCCCCCGCGACCATCCTGAAAGATCGTTTAAAAGCAAACCCTCATCTAACAAGACACCCAGATACCTGTTTACCCAATATCTATGTGCGCGCCGTATGTGCCCTTTGGAGCCCCATGTGAATGCCCCCTTGAGCAAAAGGGTTTCGCCTCGAGAAGGGGGGAGCCCCATCCCCTTGAAACCGCCTCACTGGGCTCCCCCTTTTGCTTCCAACCCTTCCGGTGTCACCCCTTCGAGTAGCACCGCGTCTGCTAGGGAGCAGTAACACATCTCTAAAAGCAATTAAAAAAACATGAATATTAACAACCACAAGGGCCCCGGCCCCCCACCGCCCCCGAGGGCAGCCCCCGGGTCAGGGGTCACACTCCGTCCTCAATACGACCAGTGGGGCCCATTCCTAAAAATTTTTACCCCCCTCTACAAATTTTTCCGGGGGTTTCGTTTTTGCTTTCCCAAACGCCGGCCCCGGCGCTGTCGAAGGCGCCGAGTGTCCAAATAGATGGCCCCGAACTATCGAAGGGAAAATTTTTTTTTCCTTATCCTAACCCCTTTGACAATACTAGAATGCAATTTTGGGGTATTATGCTAAATTTTAAAATCTTTCACAATCCTCTTAAACCCCTTTTTTAAAAAAAAAATAATTTGAATTCCCAAACCCAATGCCTTTAAAACCCCCGCAATTATTCTTTAACCCTAATAGTTGGGCCGCCCCGGTATTTAACCCCCCGGACCCCCCCCAAAGCCGCCCCCGGCCGTCTGGGGGCCCGTTTTGAGCCCTGGCCAGGGCTTGACAGTGACCCCCCCATCCCCCCCCTGGGGGGGCCCTCAAGACTCGTCCCCCTACTCTAACAAAACCCTTACTTTTTTATTTCGGACCTTACCCAAAATTTAAAACCATTCATTTTACAAAATCTTTACTTGCGTAGGGAAATTTTTACAAGACACCCCAAAAAAAAAAAATTCTTAACCAATTAATCAAAAAATTTTTTCCCTTCGGCCATGAATTGTCCAAACCTCCCCCCGACTGCAGGGGAGCCGGGTTTAATGTGCCCGACGAAAGGGGGCCCCCTACTCCCCGGCCCAAAAACAACTTTTTCCAATGGAGGGTCGTCGAGCGGAAGGGAACTCCCCCCCCCTTTTTTTTCCCCCTTTTCCTCCCCCCCCGGAAGCACCCGGTACCCCTTGCAATTCAATGTGAAACGCGGGGGTACG
>JBCFYV010001544.1:0-48931 GCA_039000515.1 Timema cristinae | reverse complement strand
TAGAGAAGAAGGTAAACAAATAAAAAGGGGGTCAAAGGGGGGGGGAAGGGAAGAAAACATTGCAAAAGAAATTCACTAAGATAACTGGAAGTTTTGTTGCAAATGGGAAAAACAATAAAAAAGGATGAATTAATGTTACTGTATTTTTTTTAAAGGGAAAAAAAATTTTTTTATAGTAGATAGCGGGTCACAAGTGTCGGTAATGTGGCAGAAGATTGTGGATCCAGGATTTTGTCGAAACCAAGATTCGTTTTTTTGGGGGTTAAAAACAGGTCACAAAATGCCTAACTTAAAGGGGAGTTATGGTAAAACAAAGGGGCAGGAAAAAAATTTTTTACGGGGTTCCCTTTTCAGTTGGAGAAATTTTGGGACAAAATTAAAGTTATGATGGCATTTTGGGGGCCTAGACTTCCTGACATAACACTTAAAATAAATATTATCAAAAGGGGGCAAGGACAGACATACCCAAAGGGGATTAAAAAAACCCTGTCTGAGCTATGTAGAATTTTCGGCCCCAAATTAGTCTTGACTGTTACTGAGCTTTTGGGGCCAGGCACGAGGCAAGCTTCGGGGTTCGTGATGGAAGGGGCTAAAAAGAAATTTTGGGGGTTTTTATTTTTTGGGGGATAGGTGGGAAGCCTTTTTGGGTAGCATTTCAAAAGTGCCCCTATTCAATTTTGTTCAGTGTATATAAAAAAAATTTGCCCAGATATCCCCCGAAGGTATAAAGGGCCCTGGGGGTATGGGGGTTGAATATCTAGGAACCAAAAAAATAGCTGAGTTACATCTGACAATTTTGAAAGTGAAATCAAAAAAGAAATAGAAACAATTTTGGAAGGTAACGTGCAGAGAGCGAATCACGACTCCAGCTCAATTTTAATGTAGGGGGGCTAAAAACTTTTGGACCTGGGAATTTCCCTAGCCTAGCCTAGTTCTTTTTCACAGATGTGAAGCGGGACCACGAGGGATACCGAGGAAGACCCCTATCAACCAGGAGATTGTTAAAAGGGGGAAAAAAGGCCCAAACCCTTTTTTGTACCCCACTACCGACATTAACAACCCAAGGAGTGGGAAATCACCCAAAAAAATTTTTTCCAAAACGGGATTCACTGGACCATTAAGCCCAAAAATCAAAGTAGGTTGGAAAAGGAGGGGAAAAAAGTTATTTTTTTCTCTGAGAGGAAAAAAATGCAAGCGTGGCGAAATGACCAGAGCTTAAAATGTGATAGCCCCCAGTAAAAAACGTTTGGCCTTTAAGATTTAAAAAAAAAGTCTTCAGGGGGTTTTTTTGTTAAAAAGAAAAAAAATCTCTTGTGTAATTTTTAAAAGGCCCCAAACCAAAATTTCAAATTATCTGAAAACATTTAATTTATTTGGCGCCCCCTTTTTTTTTCTAAATTCACCCTTTCCCAGCCCATAACACATAGTTTTAGTTTGGGGATATGATATAAAAAGCCCCCAAAGAGAAATAAGACCCGGGGATAAAAAAAAAAAATCCAATAAAAGACCACTAGCCCCCCAATTTTTATTTTCAGCCGTTTTTTTTGGAAGCGATACTAAAAAGTGAAAAATTTTCTTTTTCCAAAAGAACCCAGCATGTTAATAACTATTAGTAGTAAACTTGCATTAGTCCCCCTAATATGTCAACGGGCCTTAAAAAAAGAGAAAAAAACATTCTTTTCTACCCACCCCAAATTTTTCCCCTCTCTTATACCTTCCCCCCCTGTTTTTTTCCGTCAAGTGTAGTCCCCTTTTAACTATATTTTTTTTAAATAATAAGCAAGTTCTTAAACAAGTCTTAAATTTACCCTTGGAGGCCCGCACAGTCCCCCGCCGCCCACAAAACTTGTACTGGGAACCGCCCCCCCAGCCGAGGAATTAGCCCCTGAGCAGTGCAGGAATTTCGGGGGGAAAATCGTTTTTTCCTCCGGGGATCCGCCCCCTTCATGGTTACCCCCAAAAAACCCACACCTAGGGGTAAGCGGAATCCCTCCGCAAAATGACCAAACCGGGAAAAATTTTTTTGCACTGAACAAGGCCTTTTTGGGAGATTGTATTTTTCCACTTGACGTAACCCCACCGGGAAATGATGGGGAGTATACCTTTGCGGTAGCTCCCCAGGAGTGGGGAGAGCGATGAAGTTGGCAACCAATCCCTTTTCCCCGGGTCTTCTACCCCGTTTCCACTGGGAAAGCATTTTGGGGTGATGGATTTCATGGGAAACCCACTCCACCAGCCTTCTAATGCCCCAGGGTTTTCCGATCAGAGTCCCTTCTCCATGACCCTGACCATTCGCTCCCGTCCAGCTCGTGGGACTAATGCTAGACCCCCAATTTCCGGCAAAATTTCTGGAGTGCATGACACACAATCACAATCATGCTCGATGCTCCCGAAGGGGAGACGAGAGCAAGTTCCAACACGTACCCCCCAATTTGGTCACACCTGTGGTTTTGGACTCTAAAAAAGGATTGTCTTTTTACGCGAAGTTCTGGACCAAAAACACTATTTTTTAAAAAATTCGTGTGGAAAAAAAAAGTATGTTAGGAACCGAAAAAGGGGTTTTTTATAGTTACTTTCGGGATACAACCTAGGGGGGTGGTAAAGCCCCCCAAAACCACTGTTGACACATTCCGCTTACCTGGGCAGGGTTTGGGGGACGCCCGAGACACCCTCCAGGTTCGATGACTAATTCCAAGCCCCTGGATAAGAGGATTGGGGAACCAGGAAATTTTGCGTAAAAGGGACTGCCCAGTTTCCGGGAATTCCCTTTGAGGGTAGGCATTACGGTCGCGAGCAGAGTTTCATTAGGGACCTACCAGGTGCGCCCACAATATCCTCAGACACACGCTCCGGAACGCCTGAATCCCCCAAATTGTCCGCCGGTGGCCAAAATGGACACGCGTAACTTTTGTTGACATAAACTTACAAGCGAAGAAGAGAAAGGGCTAATAAAAAAACTTTTCCGCAACACCAAAATGTAAACAAGAATCTACTCACCAAGGCCCGTTTTGCCAAAAAAAGTGTCTCACGTCACATCAACGAACTTTAATTTCCCCCCCGAGATTACATCCCTCAACGTTATTGTTAAACTGAAAGAAAAATTGGCGTGCGGAATGGGGCGGAGCGCCCATTGAATCATGGGAATGAGTGACGGCATGTGACCTCGTGATGAACACGGGTGTTCTATAAACTCTCCCTAACCCGGAATGTTCCTTTTGAACTACATCCCTTCCCCCTACCGTGTATTTGTTCTACCTGTTTGAGGCTTCCCCCTTTTTTCCCCCTCCTCCAGAAAAATTTCGTTTATAACTGGTCCGTTTGCTTTGTAAGGGCTTCTTGATTCAACCGGTCATACGACACATCGCTAGGACAGGGTGATCCCAAGGGACAAATTAATTTCGGCCTTACTATCAAAAAATCTTTCGAACTTGTATTATTTTTTTAAATGGAAATTTATGCTAGGTACAAAAATTTAATTTCGGCCGGGACAATTCAAAAAATTTAAATTTCGAACTTTAATTATTTTTTTGGAAGTACAACAATATTGTCTTTGAAATGTGTTTATAAAAGAGGAAAGGTATGCCTGGCAAGGCATAAAAACTTTAAAAAATTAATGGGGGTAATAATTTTTAGAATCCCCTTTTTTTGCCCTTCTGGCCTGCAAATAATTGGCATTTAGGGGAACTTTACTTTTTTTTGGTCACCAAAATCTACGTAAGGCGTGTTGCCTACCTGATTGGGGAAATTGGGATAACCCGCGGCTATGTAAATTTGATATTTTTGTATATTTATTTTAAACATGGAGGGTCTTCCCTTTTTTTTTGGGTAAATTAGATTGCTAATAAATTTTCAAGTTGTTTTAATTGAAATCCTTTGTTATGTGGGCGGGTTTGGCCCTTTGGGGGCAGATATTTATTCTTGTTTCGATTGCCGCGAGGGCCCTAAGGGGGCCCTGGATTTAACTTAGGTTCAATCAACCCCAAAAATTATTTCTATGTTGTTATGAAACTGTATTTTCATGAGCTAACCTATTCGTTATGACAACTGTATTTCATGGGCATGCCCAATTTTTTACAGATTTATATATAAATATATATCTATTCATTTTTGTTACTACATTTCATAATTCTATTGTTATCTTTTCTAAATAAACATTCTTTAATCATGCAAACCTTTAATTTACTAATTCTAGGTAAAAAATTTAATTTTTAAAATAAGATTTTCGACCCCTCCCTTTGCTCATAGTCCCAAAACTGGCGGATGATAGTTAAGGAGAGTTCATGGAAGCACAATTTTTATAAGCCAAGAAAAAGGGCCTATTCACTTTTATCCAGCCACAGCTCCTCTCAATTTTCATTTTTATTTTTTATTTTTTTGTTCTGCTTTTAGATTTTGCGCCAGCCCTTATCTTTTAGGGGAAAAGGGGTGGGACAACGCTAGTTAGGATCAGTCTAAACTGCTTGTACAGTTTAACCTTTTTCTTGGGGACAGGGTCTACCCCTTTAAGCAGGGGGCTGGGATTCCAAGTTTTCCCACATTTAGTCTCCTTTCAGGTCTCCGGGGTTATTGGTGTCAACGAAGCCCATATTTAAACACTGTCCCCCAAATATGATTTGTTTCCAACAACCCGAAGGGGTGGCCTGCAGAATTTTTTTTTCCATGTGCGAGCACGCTTGCTTTCCCCACGTTAAACTTGTTCCCGGGGTGGTCAACCCCCCCCCAAAATGCGGGGGTGGTCTGGAGTTGCCTCTCCACCAGCTCCCAAAAGCTACACTCCGATACTAGAGCAGTTTTGGACGTATACGTGCCAATTTTTTTCTGGGGATTTTGAAAGTGTTCACATACGATGAAAGCCCGGGGCCCACGAGGGAACCCTTTTCGCCCCCCAACCCAATTTTTTTTTGGGGGGGGCTTCCCAAAGGTAGGGAGAAGGTGGGGTAGATAGAAAATTAAAAAACCTTAACAGGTGAAAAGCTTTTCGGGGAAAGGGGAGTTTAAAAAGGGCCTTCGCCCCAAACAGGGTGGGCCCTTTGCCACTCAGAAAACACCTTTTGATTTTGAATTTCCCTCGGACCTCTCCCGACCGGGGACGGTTGATGAACGTGCATGTCCCCCCAAAAAGCCAACCCACCCCAAAGCCCGCCTCGAAAAATGGGGGGTCATCTCGTAATAGTAGCCCTCAAAATTTCCCCGGGCAGGCGGCAAGTATCGGGGGAGGACGAGGAAAGGCCCCGGATTTTCCGGTTTGAAAAAAGGACGTTCCGTGCTTACAAATCGGGGCCGGGTTCGGGCCTTGTTTAACTTAGGGCTATGCCCCGGCTTTCTTCCCCCCCGGGGGGTTAGGTTTTTCACCAAGGGCTGTACAGCCACGCCGATGCCTGAGCCCCCGTGCGCAACGTGCCCCCCGGATCTGAGGGTTTGTTGGAAAAATTGCGCCTCAAGTGCTCAACGGAGCAGGCCTTCTCCTGGGGGAGTTTACCACCCCTTGCGACCCCAATAGGGGGCCTTGGTGCGGCCCGATAAGTTTTCCCCATCATTTGCCAGAGGACCCCCTCAGAAAACTCTCAATTTTTCCCCCCAGACACTTTTCCGGTTTTCTCGGATACTCCCAACCGCAAAGGGGCTTTGCGGTCCATTTTGGGCCTTTCAAAAAGGGTCCCTCAATTTTTGCCAACCCCTTCCTCACCTTTTTCTTTGGGGTTCCGAGGAAGAATGGGGCAAAGAAGCCTTGGCCCCTCTTAGGACACCCCCGGCCGAAGCCAAGGACCCCTTGAGGGGGGAATTTTTGAGCCCCACCACGATAATTTTTTGCTGCGGGTTGAAAGGAAGAGTGGCCCAACCTCTCTCCCAACAATTCAAAACCTTCCCAGTCAGTGCCTTTAGGTGGTTTTTTTTTTGGGGAAAGGGGTTTTTAAAGGACACCGGCGTCCCAGGTTCAAAGAAACGGGGTTTTCCATCACTCAGCTAGAACTTCCAAAACCACCTTTTTTACCCTCTGGAGAAAATAAGTTTTGGGCGCCGGGGAAACACTGGGTAAAAAGGGAAGGGGGGGGGGTCGGGGCCCGCAGCCACCGGCCCCTGTAAATTAGACGTCGCGGAGAATCCGCCGCGAGCGCAAATAAACCAGAGCCCCTAAGGTGTTTTGGTTAAGTCACCACCGTTTAAAACGGGGGGGTACCCCGAAGCACACCCCATGTCACCCCCGTACCGGCAAACCCGGGGTGGGAGGGGAAATAATGGAAAAGGACCCGGGGGGCCCGTCGAGGTCACCGTTGGGTAGCCTTGTTCCATGTGTTGGGGGGGAGGAAGTGGACACGGGGGTCAAGGGCCCCTTCGGACCAAATGCCGTCCCCCCCCTTCCCCATCCCCCCCCCCGGTCATTTTCGATGGCAGATAAACTCTTTAACGAAACCTCTTGCGGACGAAAGGGGGTTTTTTTCCCCAGCATTTACATCACCATCTTTGCCAAGAAACTTTAAATCCCCTTCCCCCGCGACTCCGTTGGCTTCCCGATGCACCGTGACTTTTCCACTGGGGGTCCTCTATTGGGTGAGCCAGGGGACCATAGGGATATGTGCCCATGACCAGGGGGCCAGGTTTACTCCTCGGAGACCCGGCCTTCCTCAAGGATAAAAAGTCCCATGGGTCCAGTCCCCGGAATTTTTGATAGTAATGCAATTTTTTGAGCTTTTCCAAAATTTCCCGGGTGGGGGGTTACGGGGGAAAGGGGGGAGGGGAGGGGAAGGGAAAAAGGGTTGGGGAAAGGGTTTTGGGGTGGCATGGGAGTTGGATGGAGCGGGCTTGGGGGGCCCTCGCCAAAAAAAGGGGTAAAATGGATTCCCCCGGGGTTTGGTTTTGGGGGCTTCGGCAGGTCCTCGGCCCGAGGGGGGGGGTATCACTTTTGACACACAGGCAAACGTTGTACCAGTGGTTTTGGGGTTTTGGAGCGAGCCCTTTCGCCCCCCCCCGCAACGTCCCCGAGGGCTTCTGTCCTTCACTTGCCCACCGCCCACTTTGAGGTTGGGAGCCCGCCTTCCCCTCCGCCCGAAAGGACCTTAGTGGGACACCCCGCCCCCCGGGAATGACCCGAGCATGCCCCGGGGGAGATTGCCCCCCTCCGGGCCCCCCCCCCTCCGGGTCCCACCACAGAACCCACCCCTATTTTTAATGCGGAATCCCCCGCACATGCCAAACCGGAAACTTTCTTGCCAACCCGGGGGCCCCCCGGAAAATTGTTTTCCCCCTGACGGAGCCCGCACAGGAGAAGGAATAGCCTTGGGGTGTGCCCCGGGGCTCAAAAGAAACGAATTGGCAACCCTTTTTTCCCTCCGGTCTTTTTGACCCGCTTCCTTTGGGGAGACATTTTGTTTTTGGGTTTCGGGGGAAACCCTCCCATACTCCCCTGATGTGCGGGGTTTCCGTGTCGAGCCCCTTCCCACGACCCTGCCATGCTTCCCGCCCAGCTCGTAGGCCAATTGGGGATCCCCAGGCTCGGCAAGAACTTTGGGGGGCGGGGAATCCTCCTCCGACCCGAGGGGGCCCTGGGCCCCCGGCTCCCTCCCCCTCCACAGGTCACGAACCTTGGATGGGATGGCCCTCGCCCTTGGGGGCCCTCCAAACAAAATTGAGGGGGGGATTTTCCCCTTCGTTTGCCACCCCCAAGCCACTAGACCGGGCTGGGGAGACAGGTTGTTTTGTTCCCCGCAAGTTCCCCGTTCCCACCTTTCCCCCGGGCGGGCCACCCTGGGCGGGCTACCAGGCCTCCCTCACACCAGAGCTGCCCAAATGGTTGGGGTTCCCCCCCACAGTTCCGGTTGGGGGCCGGGCCTTCCCCCTTCGGGGGGTTTTTGGGGTCCAAAATCCTTCCCCTCATCACGGACCCCTACGACTCACACGCATAAAAGGAGTTGGTCCTGATCCAGTCCCCCAGCCCCCGGACTCGCACGATTTTAACACGCGCGAAGCGTGGACCCGGTTTTTCCAAAAATGAAGAAAATTTAGCCGGGGGTTTCACCCTACCGACCCCTTTGGCGGGAGGTGCTGGAGTTGACCGGGTTTTTTGAACCCTTGCTTAGCGCTTGCGCATGCCCCCTTCAGGGTCTTTAGGGCGGAGGAGGGCGGCCCCCCGGTAGGGGGTTGCGTTGGGCCCTTGGTTTCCACCCCTCGTGCTGGGGGGAGCTTTTTGCCATCCCCTGGTTTGCGGGCGCGGCCCAAAAAGGGCCTCCAGCATTTTTGGCCACGCCGGGACGCTCCCTCCTGTGTGGGGCCCCCCCTGGCTCGCCCGCATGGGATTACTGCCGCCTTTTGAAGGGGGCCCGCACTGCCTTCAAGCCGGGCCCGGGGTGCGTGCCGGGAACCCCGGCGGATCTTTCCGCGGCCCCGCGCCCCGGTCCGGAAAGGGGTTTTCCCCGGGTTCCCTTGGCCATTTTTCCCACCTCCCCGTAGTTGGCGGGGCACCTGGGCCCAGTTTTTGGCCCTAAAAGGGCCGAAACTTCACCCGAGGGGGACACCGAGGGGGGGGGTACCGGAAAACCCCACCTCCAGTAATTTGGGGGCCCCCCCCCCTCCACCCCCCTTGGCTGTGGATCGCCCCCCCCCCGGGGAAATTGGGGGGGAGCCACCTTTTGGCCCTAGGGGGCCGTTTGTTGGCCCTAAAAAGGGGGCCCAATTTTTTTGGGCCCCAAAAGGGCCCATTTTTCCCCGGGGCGACTTACTTACCCGGCCCGCGGCACCCGGGTTTTCCCGGGAATTGGAGGGCCCCGCGACTTCGGCACTACCTCGGCTTTTTTCCCCTCGAATGGCAGCTGCCTCTAAACTCCCGCCTTCGGGGTTGGGCGGACCACTTGCCACCCGGCCAGCCCCTTTCCCGACCGGGGGACTTTCAGTCCCCGCGACGGGATTCCCCAAATTTTCCCCCAAAAGGCGGGGAGCAAACCGCCGTTGCGGCGGGCCCCCTTGCTCCCCCCAACTTTTTTCTTCCTGGGGCGGTCCCCCCCCGGCCCGGGGTTTTTCCACGCCTCATCCGGCGGTTTCTCCCGCCCCCCCCCCAACCCTTTCTTCACCTTCAACCGGCCCATCCAAAAACACGACCTAAAAAAGAAGACCCAAAAATTCTCAAAAGCCGGAACAGTAAGGGGGGGGAACCCCTTCCCCCACGGGGCCACACCAGACACGACAAAAGGATTCTCCGTGCTTCCAGAAGGGGGGCCCAGGCAAGTTCCAACACTCCGCCAATTGGTCAAACCGTGGGGTTCGAAAAAATTTTTAAAAAAGGGGTTTGCTTTCGCGAAGTTCTGAAAAAGGGGAAAAAAGAACATAATATTAAAAATTTGGGGAAAAAAGGGGGTAAAAATTGGAAACCGACAAGGGGGTTTTTTAAGTTACGTGGGGAACATACCTAGGGGGTGGGGAGAGCCCCAAACCACTTTTAAAACCCATCCCGTTATCCGGCGGGCTTTGGGGGCTCAGGACCCACCGGGGTCGATCTTTTTCCCAAGCCCCTGGAAAAGGGATTGGGGGCCCGGGGGAAGTCTAGCGTAGAAAGACTGCGGTTTCCGGAAGTGGCCCTTGATGGTGGGGATACCAGGTCAGATGAAAAGTCTCTTCCGGACAACCAAGGGCCCCACAAGACCCAAAACGCTCTGGAACCCAGCATCCTCCTCATAACGTGCCACCGGGGGACCCCAAGGGGACACGCATAGCCCAAAAGGCCCGAGCACTGCTTTACGTTCCAGACCGTTCCTTTAACAGGGGCACCCTTTTGCATGGGGCCAGGACCCCCACCTTTGCCCCCCTTGTGAGTTTTCGTTGAGTGCTCTCCGGGGCATTTTGTGCCACGAAGTCCCGGACTTTTAAAACTGTCCGCCCATCTGATCTTTCTCCGAAAACCGGGGTGGACCGGCCCCGTAAACTTTTTTTTCCATGTGAAGAGCATTCAGTGCTTTTCTCCATTAATACTTTTTTCTCCGGTTGCAGCCACCCCTCCCAATGCGTCGGGGTCTGGGGTCGCCCCTCCCCCCGTGCCCCCCCACGACTCCGCACTGACCTGTCGTCCGCAAAAGACCAAGGTCCCGGGGTTTTTGGGGAAGTCTTCACAAAAAAGGGCAAGGCAGGGGGGCCCACCATGGAACCCGGGCACCCCCCCGGATGCTTCATTTGGGGAGGGGGCTTCCCCCAAAGGTGGGAAAAAAGGCCGATGGGAAAGATAAATTGAACAAACTTAACTAGGAAAAGGGCGGTTCAGGGGAGGGAGTTTAAAAGGGAAACCCCCGTGCCAAACAGGTCAAGGCCTTTTTCCCGAAAAAAGACAAAAACCGTCCCTTTTTTGTTTTAAGTTCCTCGTAACCTGTTCCACCCCCAAAAAATTTTGATGAGACTGCGGTCCCCCCAAACCGAACGCCGTCCCCAAGATCCCCCCCCGCGAACTTTGGGGTCCCCGCATTATTATCTCTCGAACAACTTCCCAGCATCGAATGATCGGTGGTAGGACGAACTGGGGCCGGGCCTTTCCCCCGGTTTTAAAAAAACGGGACGTTGGCTTTTCCCAGAGATGGGGGAAAGGACCCCAGGAAAGGACGGCGTTAAATAACCCAAAAGGGGAATTAATCCCCCAAAAAGGGAGTTTTCGAGGACCCGTTCTGAACCTTTTGGCCCGGGGGGCCTTGTTTTGTTTAAAGGGGGCATCACCCGGCCCTTTTTCACCCCTGGGTTGGGTTACCCAAAGGGGTCTGTCGAACCGCGCTAGACCGCCCCCCTGGAAAGTACCGGGGTGGGGTTTTTCTCGGTCAAATTGCGCCCTAAGTTCAGGAGGCATCGGCCTTCCCGGGTCGGGTTGGCCCCCCGTTGGATCACAATAGGCGGCCTTTTGGGGGGGGGCCCCATAATTCCCGCCCCTTTGCCAAAGGCCCCGTCCCCCCGCACAGGCTCTCAATTTGTCCCCAACACGTTCCGGTTTCCCGGCCATCTCCCGAACCGCATGGCTTTGGGGCTCCATTTTGGCCTTTCACGGGTCCCTCGAGTTTTTTCCAAGCCTTCCCACCGATTTTTTTCCCCGGACGTGCCCGGGAAAATCGGGGCAAAAAGCCTGTGGCCCCTCTTAGGAGGGGCCTCGGGTCGAAGTTTTTGACGCCCCCTTTAGGGGAAGTTAAAAATCCGCCCCCGGATCGATTTCCCGCTGTTCAAAGGTGGGGGGGGTCCCAACCCTCTCCAAACATTTAAACCTGTTCCATCAGTGCGCTTTGGGGCGGGTTTTTTGGGGGGGGCCCAAGAAGGACACCGCGCGCCCCAGGTTCACGGAAGGGGGTTTGATCCGGTCTAGCTACTAAGCTTCACACTAACCGCCTTCGATCCCTCGGAGCAAGAATTGGGGACCCGGGAGATACCCGGGGGTTAAAGGGGAATGGGAGGGGCGGAGGCCCGCACCACCGGGCCTGTAGGGTCTATGACGTCGCGGGCAATCCGCCCGAGCGCACATAACCAAGCCCCCTGAAGGGGGGTTTTCGTTTAAGTCACCCCGATTTTAAAAAAGGCGGGTACCCCGAAGCAGCACCCCATTCAGCCCCTGGGCCCCGGGCAACCGGGGGTAGGGGGGGAATAGAGGGAAATGAACGCACTGGGCCATCGAGGTCCCGTTGGAAGCCGTTCTTCCTTGTTTTAGGGGAGGGGAAACGTGTGGTCAAGGGCCCCTTGACCAAACCGCCGTCCCACCCCCCCCACTCCCCCTCGGGCACTAGATTGGGGGGGTAAATCTGCTAACGAGAAAACCCCCTTTAGGGCGCAATGGGTTTCTCCCGCACATTACATCGACACAGCTTTGCCAAAAAACTTTAAGCTCACCTTTTCCCCCCCGATCCGTTGGGGTTCCAGAGTGCGACCGGAGTCCTTCAGCCTGGGGGTCCTCTTTCGGGTACTGCCCTGAGGACCAGGGGGAGGGGAAAGTGCTCCCGACCAGGGGGCCACGGTTTTTCGGGGGAAACCCCGGACCCTTCCCAAAGCTCGATAAAATCCCCGGGTCCAGTCCCCGGAATACCCCGATAGCTCAAGCAAAATTTTTTACTTTGCAGCATACCCGGGGTGGGGGTTCAGGGGGGACAAGGGGGGAGTTGGGGGTGGGGAAAGGAAAAAGGGGGAAGGGGGAGGATGGCTGGGGTTGGGAAAAGGGGGGTCTGGGGGGGGCCCCCCCACCAAAAGGGGTTAACTGGTTCCACCGGGGAAAAGGTTTGGGGGCTTCGGAGGGGCCCCCCTGGGGGAAGGGACTCTTTTACAGACACTGGCAATTTTGTACCAGGGCTTTGGGGTTGGAGTGGGTCACTTTCGCCCTCCGTCCCCAACTGCCCCGGGGCTTTGGCCTTCCCTTGGGGCCCCCCCCCCCCTTCTTGGGGTTGGGGGGCCCCCATTTCCCCCCCCCCGCAAGGAAAATTTTACGGGGCAGCCCCCCCCGCCGAGGAATGGGCTCCTGACTGGCAGGGACTTCGGGGGGGAAACGCTTCCCCGGGCACCCCCCCCCTCAGGGCACCACCCAGAAACCCACCTAGGGTTCGGGCAATCCCCCGCAAACCAAACCGGAAAAAGTTCTTCCTGAACCGGCCCCGAGATTTCTTTCCACCCTGCGCGGGGCCCCCAGGATGATTGGAATTTTACCTTCGGTTCCCCCGGGGGTTTTGGAGTCCCAAAGAAGTTCGGCAACCGTGGGTTTCTCCGGTCTTCTGATCCCGCTTCCATTGGGAGAGCATCTTGTGACGGATTTCACGGGGAAACCCATCTCCACTAGCTCCTCCGGATGTCGTCAGGGTTTGTCCGTGTCAGGATTCCCTTTCACCACAACCCTGACCAGTCGCTCCCTCCCAGCTCGTAGGACCAATCTGGATCCCAAGCTCGGCAAGAACTTCTGGAGGGCGCGGTAATCTTCCCCCCGACCCGCACGGAGGCGCACTGGGTCCCCTGGCGCCTGACCGCCTCCACAGGCTCCGAACCTTGGACCGGATGGCCCTCGCCAACTTTGAGTAGCCCTCCACATCACACAATATGATGGGAGGGATCTTCCCCTTCGCTTTGCCCGCCGGCCCAGAGCCACTATACCAGGCCCTGGGGTGAGACACGGTTTTGCGTTGTTACCCGCAGGTTTCTGCCGCTTCCCACCTTTACCCACGCTGGCGCACCCGGGCCCGGGCCACCGCTGGCCTCGCTCTCATCACCAGAGCTCCGCCTAAATGGTTAGGGTTTCCCCCCAGAAAGCTTCCTGGGGGTTGCCGGCCTCCCCCTCGGCGGGGTCTTTACGGCCGAAATCCTTCAGACTCATCATCGGACCCCTGGCTCGACTCATCGCGCATCAACGGGAGGTCGGTCCGAAGACAGTCCCTCCCACGTCCACGGACTCACCCGAGCTGTCAACACGCGCGAAGCGTGCGACCCGGTCTTCCGAATCTGAAGAAAATTCAGCCGGGCGTTTCACACCTACCGACACCCCTTGGCGGAGGTGCCGGAGTTGACGCGGGTTTTTTGGAGACCCTTTGCGTTAGCGTTTGCGTCAGTGCCGCTTGCAGCGGTCTTTACTGGCGGAGGAGGGCTAGGCTCCCCCTGGTCAGGGCTTGCGTTGGCACCGTTAGGTTTCCACCCATCGTGCTGGCGGGAGCTCTCGCCATCCTCCCCGGTTTGCGGGCTGTCGGCCCTTAAAAGGGCCCCAGCACTTTTTGGCCATCAGCGGCACGCTCACCTCCTGTAGTCGGAGGGGGCCCCGCTGGGCTCGCCCCGCATCGGCATTGCTGCCGACGCTTTGAAGGGGCCAGCACTGTCCTTCAAGCCGAGGCCCGAGGGTGCAGTGCCGAAGCCCCGGCGGATCTGCCAGCGGCACCGCGCGCCTCCGGTAGCTGGAGGGGCCCCCGCTGGCTTCACCTTGGCCACTTGCGCCCACCTCGCCGGTAGTTGGCGAGGTCACGCTGGCCGAGTTGTTGGCCCTGATAAAAGGGGCCCAAATTTCACCCGAGGGTGAAACCGACTGGGTGTGGCTACCGGCACCTCACCTCCAGTAATTTGAGGGGCCCCCGCTACCTCCACCCGCTTGGCTGTGGACTGCGCCCAACTCCCCGGTAAATTGGGGGGTCACGCCAGCCTTGTTGGCCCTAGAAAGGCCGATTTGTTGGCCCTAATAAGGGCCGATTTGTCACCCGGGGGCGACCTCGAGCTTACCTCGGCCATCGGCACGCTCGACTCCGGGAATTGGAGCGGCCCCGCTGACTTCGGCAGTCACCTCAGGCTTGTTGCCCCTTGAAGGAGCAGCTGCCTCTAAAGCTTCCCGCCTTTGGGCTTGTGGCGGACCACTTGCCACCCGGCACGAGCTCCTTCCTGACCGGAGGAGCCTTCAGTCCCCGCGAGCGGAGACTTCCAACCTCCCCAGAAAGGACGGGCAGCACAAGCCTGCCGATGACGGTGGATCCCCCGCCGCTCGCCGTTAACTTCTTCTTGCCCGGGGTCGGTCGCTTCCCGGGCCCGGGTTTTCTTCCTCGCCTCATCCGGCGGTCTTCTCCCGACCCCCGACGCCAACACCTTTCTTCACCTTCAACGCAGGCTCCATCCGAAGACACGATCCGTAAAATAGCAAACGCCAAAGATGCTCAGAAAGCCAGGAACACGTAAGGGAGGCAGGACGACACCTTGCACTCCCATGTGGGAGGCACACAAGACAGACAGACAAAAAGGCATGCTCCGATGCTTCCAGAAGGGGAGCACGAGAGCAAGTTCCAACACGTACCGACCAATTGGTCACAAACCGTGTGGTTCGCAAAAATTTAAAAACGGGTTGTCGCGTTTCGCGAAGTTCTGAAACAAAGAAACAGAGATTACATAATATTAGTAATATTGGGGTAAAAAAAGGGGTAAGAAATTGAGAAACCGACTAAGGTTTTTTTAGAGTTACGTGCGGAGACACTACTCTATGGGGGGCTGGGTGAGAGCCTCCCAAACCACTGTTGACACATCTCGCTTATCCAGCAGGGCTTTGGGACGTCGATGGCACCCACCAGGGTCGATGACGTAGTTCCCAAGCCCCTGGATAAGAGGATTGGTGGCACCGGGAAGTCTAGCGTAGAAAGACTGCGCTAGTTTTCCGGAAGTGGTCCTTGATGGTAGGCATATCCAGTCACGATGAAGAGTCTCATTCCGACATACCAAGGTGCGCCCACAATGATCCTCAGACATACGCTCTGGAACGCCTGCATCCCCTCCTCATATACGTGTCCGCCAGGTGACCCCAAGCGGGACACGCATAGTCGAGGATCGGCCTGAGCAGCTGCTTGTACAGCGTCAGACCGTTTCCTTGTAGACAGGGCGCTACGCCTGTTAAGCAGTGGGCCTAGACTCCCAGCCTTTGCCTCGCCTTGTTGAGTCTTTTCGTTGCAGTGTCGTCTCCAGGTCAGTTTTGTGTCCAGCGTAAGTCCCAGGTACTTAACACTGTCCGCCCATCTGATCTGTTCTCCGAACAGCCGGAGTGGAGCTGGCCTGTAGTACTTTCTTTTCCATGTGAAGAGCATTGCAGTGCTCTTCTCCACGTTAATACTTGTTCTCCAGGTTGTCAGCCACCCCTCCAACTGCGTCAGGTGCGTCTGGAGTCGCCTCTCCACCAGCTGCCCTCGCCACGACTCCGCTACTAGAGCCGTGTCGTCCGCATACAGAGCCAACTCGGTGCCTGGGGATTTTGGAATGTCGTTCACATAGAGACTGAAGAGCAGCGGGCCCACCATGGAACCCTGCGGCACTCCAGCCCGGATGCTTCTGACTTGGGAGGTGGCGTTCCCAAAGGTAGTGGAAAAGGGGAGGCACACCAAGTAAATTCCATATTAAGTATCCTCGTCACAGACGGCTTAGAGAACATGAATTGTGGAGTTATCTAGGCACTAAAGATGATGGTTGGTGCGGCCTGTACACTTGCGTGGTAAAGATACAAGTGCCGACTGAATAGTGAGGCACAACAAACTATATTATGATTCTGCTAGGGAGAGCAGATAACAATGATCATCTGCAGATCACATGACTTGATGAATGGGTCCTTTACCAGTGGTCAATATCTCACTAACTTGACATATTACGTATGACGTATTTGTTTGGTATCATTTCTATTACCTCATAATCAGTGAAGATAACATTTTAATAGTAAATTCATTTTTATACTTTTCCAACAAGCAAAATATCATGTCAGGATTTGAAATAGATACTATCACTTGGCGGGTCCTGTTGGTAATTCTCTCTCTGGAACATTTTCTTAATCATCCCTATCACCTTATCATAATTAATATATATACATTTAGTCCAAAAGGGTGCGTGTAACTCATCTAGTTTATGTTAGTGGAGGTCGGGGTTTGAATCCCCCCTGAGGTATATTGTCACTAGTTCTCTCTAAATGGTTTCCCTCTCTCTCACTTTACGTAAAAGCTAGAACATTTCTACCTTACTTGTGGTCCATGTTAGTATGGTTAATACCTACATCCACGCATACAACCAATTATAGTAGGATTTTGTGGGGAGAGATAACGGTCCCTAAATAACTGTAAGGCTTAGCCCGCTTCAGTCACCGAATGGTTTTAAGCGTCACTCTAGTGTTTGTCTCGCTTGTTGAGGATGAGGAGAGCGTGGTTTGAACCCCAGCTGTGTGCACTGAGGGGGATTTTTCCACTCAATTGCATGTGCACTTCCTCACCCCTATCATATTAGCGTATAACCCGATTGGATATTAAGAGGCTATGCTATGTATTCATACGGATGGGCCCCACACATCAACATTTATCACCTACATATCACATGACTTGACGTATGAGTCTTTTACCAGCGGTCAGTACCTCACTGACATGACGTATGAATATATTTAAACTTGTTTGGTAGAGAGAACAAATACAAACTTATTTTTTTGCAATCAATATTGAGCATGACTTTATGTCGGAAGAACATGGGACAGAACTATAGTATGATTCTGGTAGGAAGAGCAGTTTAAAAATACACACTTTATGCTCAGTATCTATCAGATAATGGACTTGCCGTATGAATATATTTAATTTGTTTGGTAGGAAGAACAGTTTAGAATCGGTAGTAGGAACAGTTTAGAATATTCACACATAACTATCTGTCAATATCACAGCGGAACCAGTACTAGCTCGCATTTTTGTGTTTGAACATGTTTAGTATAATCACTACTGGAAAATAACAGAACATTTTTCACGAATGTGGAGTGGTATTGGCACACTACCGTCGAAGAGGGCCCGACGCCCAAGTCCGCACCCTGGGCACACATTAAAAACTAATAATCACACATACAAAATCAGGAACGAACGGCGCGGGGGAAAGGGGGTCATGGGGTGCGGTGGCAACACTGTAATATTATTATTAGCACCGCGTCTTACTACCCGTTCGGGTTATACGCACAACACTGTTATAAGTTTGGGTTATTTATAACAGCCAATCACAGGCCAGAGCTATTTATAGGAGCCAATCAGCGTCTTGTGATAGGTGGGTCCACCATCTACTGACTCATTATGGTTGTAACTACGATGCAAATGAAGTTTTGGTAGAAAGTGTTCCAGCTAAGAGCTGGCACATTGTAGATGTGAGATCACCCAACAGACTCATTAGTGGCAGCAAAACCCTGCATGACTGCGGCAGACTCGTCTGACAAATGGACTAAAATTAAAAGTTCCTTTCTGTGAGAAGTGATAGGAGGACTGACTCCCATCAACCGGACAGGTTCGCTTAGTCACTCTCCGTGAGAGGGTGAAATGATCCGGTTAACTAGCCAGTAATGGAACCCGGGACACAGCCGTTATCTGAGCCCCAAAAAGAAGACATTACCGAAGTGAAAATTGTTGCAGATAATTTAGACTCAGCTTAATGTTAATTTTATTAGAGTTGTGAATGGGCAGGGCGAGGGCAGGAGGGAGCCAAATACCCTGTAAAAGTTGAGTCAGGAAAGCGAGAACTTTTGATAGTATTTCGGTGAAGGTTGGTTTATGTGTTGGGTGTCCTCCATTATATTAAAGTTAAAAGTAGGACTGGTTAACTCGTTAAAATAGATGGCCTCATTAGCTTAAAACGAGAGGTCTTTAGTAACACTCTTATATGGTAGTTCCGTTTAACGTATTAAACTATTTGAACAAGTTTAAAGTTATAAACTACAGTCGGTGGTTCTTTTCATATCACTAAATATCACAAGCTATAAGAAGATACATTTCATATCACTACAGATCACAAGCTATAAGAACATACATTTCATATCATTACAGATCATAAGCTATAAGAAGATATATTTTATATCAATACATATCACAAGCTATAAGAAGATATATTTCTTATCACTACAGATCACAAGCTATAAGAAGATACATTTCATATCACTACAGATCACAAGCTATAAGAAGATGCATTTCATATCACTACATATCACAAGCTATAAGAAGATATATTTCTTATCACTACAGATCACAAGCATAAGAAGATACATTTCATATCACTACAGATCACAAGCTATAAGAAGAAGCATTTCATATCACTAGAGATCACAATCTATAAGAAGATACATTTCATATCACTACAGATCACAAGCTATAAGAAGATATATTTCATATCACTACAGATCACAAGCTATAAGAAGATACATTTCTTATCACTACAGATCACAAGCTATAAGAAGATACATTTCATATCACTACAGATCACAAGCTATAAGAAGATACATTTAATATCACTACAGATCACAAGTTATAAGAATATACATTTCATATCACTACAGATCACGAGCTATAAGAAGATACATTTCATACCATTACAGATCACAAGCTATAAGAAGATAGATTTCATATCACTACATATAACAAGCTATAAGAAGATACATTTCATACCACTACAGATCACAAGCTATAAGAAGATACATTTCATATCACTACAGATCACAAGCTATAGTATGATTTGTAGAATAACAGTAAAAGTATAGTTATAAAACCATTTTAATATTCCATACATCAAGTCATGTTAACTGAAGCTATCACTTATAATAGATATCATCAATACCTATAAAATAACATAAATAATAAAGTGAAATGTTATCAATGTTGGCTGCAAAGAAATATGCTTGAATTTATCTAGTGTTCTTCCAATCAAAATCAGGGTATATAAGAAGATACATTTCTTATCACTACAGATCACAAGCTATAAGAAGATACATTTCATATCACTACAGATCACAAGCTATAAGAAGATACATTTCATATCACTACAGATCACAAGCTATAAGAAGATACATTTCATATCACTACAGATCACAATCTATAAGAAGATACATTTCATATCAATACAGATCACAAGCTATAAGAAGATACATTTCTTATCACTACAGATCACAAGCTATAAGAAGATATATTTCATATCACTACAGATCACAAGCTATAAGAAGATACATTTCTTATCACTACAGATCACAAGCTATAAGAAGATACATTTCATATCACTACAGATCACAAGCTATAAGAAGATACATTTCATACCACTACAGATCACAAGCTATAAGAAGATACATTTCTTATCACTACAGATCACAAGCTATAAGAAGATACATTTCTTATCAATACAGATCACAAGCTATAAGAAGATATATTTCATATCACTACAGATCACAATCTATAAGAAGATACATTTCATATCACTACAGATCACAAGCTATAAGAAGATATATTTCATATCACTACAGATCACAAGCTATAAGAAGATACATTTCATATCAATACAGATCACAAGCTATAAGAAGATACATTTCATACCACTATAGATCACAAG
This sequence comes from Timema cristinae, assembly GCA_039000515.1. NCBI lineage: Eukaryota > Metazoa > Arthropoda > Insecta > Phasmatodea > Timematidae > Timema > Timema cristinae. Next base: position 29,125 of record JBCFYV010001544.1, on the reverse strand, counting down.
CTATAAGAAGATACATTTCTTATCAATACAGATCACAAGCTTTAAGAAGATATATTTCATATCACTACAGATCACAAGCTATAAGAAGATACATTTCATATCACTACAGATCACAAGCTATAAGAAGATACATTTCATACCACTACAGATCACAAGCTATAAGAAGATACATTTCTTATCAATACAGATCACAAGCTATAAGAAGATATATTTCATATCACTACAGATCACAAGCTATAAGAAGATACATTTCTTATCACTACAAATCACAAGCTATAAGAAGATACATTTCATATCACTACAGATCACAAGCTATAAGAAGATATATTTCATATCACTACAGATCACAAGCTATAAGAAGATACATTTCTTATCACTACAGATCACATGCTATAAGAAGATACATTTCATATCACTACAGATCACAAGCTATAAGAAGATACCTTTTTTTTAGCACAATACAATTATAAGATTATGTACTAACTACGCTAATGGTTTTAGGGATTAGGAAGGTTATATTTAAAGGAAGTGTACCCGCATTTGAGTGAAAGGGAGACTGGAATACCATTTTTGGAAAAACCACCCTCAATACACCCGACCAAGATTCGAACCTCAAGCTACTCGTCATCGGCAGTCTAGTCTTAACACGAGGGTAGCGCGTTAGACTATGCCACCATGGAAGCGGGTAAGAAGTTAAATTTGTTTTGTTTTCTTTAGTTATTAATCATTGTTAAAGAAATAGAATAATTTTTTCTGCCCAAAATTTAGTATAGTAAGCCATGCGAATGGCAATATATTCAATAAAATAGTTGGAATGTGTTAATTAAAATATATTTTGATTAATCAATGGCTCAACACTGATTACTGTAAATTAAATATCTTCTAGCAAACATTCATTAGTCTTGTTACTATTTATATACTTTGATAGTTTAATTCACTGGTGCAGCCAAGGGGGAGAGTGTTTCAGGGTTGAACCCTCCCCCTCCACACCAGACCTCGCTACCCACCTTCCTCTTTCTCGTCCCTAAAGCTGATGAGCTCATCCATGGGGAACTCTGCAAATGAAGACAGACTTAATGAGCTTCATGTACATACATCCAGAGGTGTCAGTCATGAACACATGGGGAAAAATGACAGATCTGGAATTGGCTAGATCTGCCCCAGTTCTAGGCCTATCTGGCCCAGATATGGACCAGCTCTGGCCAGATATGATCTTTCCACACGGGGAGGATGAAGTTCTCAATGAACTTGTGGCATTTATTTGGGATATATGCTCCAAAAAAGGTTTAAAACAAGAAAACTCACCAAAGTGCCCCACTATTGCTGCGCCAACTTACTGTTTCCCATACACAAAAAAGACAACAACTTGCCTCTACCAAAATATTGATCAACTGAACGAGGAGAAATATTGGACTAGTAAAGTGTTCTATACCTCGAGGTGGGGTGTGTAAAGTGTGTGACGCGCCTGCGCAAATGGATTGTTATGCCAGAGTTAATTGTTCTACGTAAATTCTACCAGCTCCGCGTGTGTTAACCCTGATATTCTAACCCCTCCCTCTCGTCATTTTGTCGTGTTGACCGATGTTTTGTATTTACCCCTCTTCCCCCTCTATGAGCTTGTATAATCATATAAATACTGGTGTTGTTCAACATGGACGGTACTTCTTGACAGGGCTGTCCTCTAGGACACACCTTGGGTGTCCAGGAAATATTCGCAAGGTACAAAATCCCTTTTCGGCAGTTGTATATTAGAAATTCTTTTTCGTCGTATTCAACTTATAAATATGTCAAAACTTTGGACTTAGTCAATATGTCAAACATTTTGGACTTAGAATCTTTTTCGTCATATTCAACTTATAAATATGTCAAAACTTTGGACTTAGTCAATATGTCAAACATTTTGGACTTAGAATCTTTTTCGTCGTATTCAACTTATAAATATGTCAAAACTTTGGACTTAGTCAATATGTCAAACATATTGGATTTAGAATCTTTTTCGTCATATTCAACTTATAAATATGTCTAAAATTTGGACTTAGTAAATATGTCAAACATTTTGTACTTAGTGAATATGTCAAACATATTGGACTTAGAATCTTTCTCTTCGTATTTAACTTGTAATTATGTCTAACATTTTGGACTTAGTAAATATGTCAAACATATTGGACTTAGAATCTTTCTCTTCGTATTTAACTTGTAATTATGTCTAACATTTTGGACTTAGTAAATATGTCAAACATATTGGACTTAGAATCTTTCTCTTCGTATTTAACTTGTAATTATGTCTAACATTTTGGACTTAGTAAATATGTCAAACATATTGGACTTAGAATCTTTCTCTTCGTATTTAACTTGTAATGATGTCTAAAATTTGGACTTAGTAAATATGTCAAACATTTTGGACTTAGAATTTTTAACGTCACTATGAATGTTGTAGTCTATTCTGGACTTGTAATATTTTACCTAACCAGGAATCATATTTAACTGATAAATGTTTATTCTGCATCGCCAATATGGCGTCTATACCTGATTGTTTTGTAAGGAATATATTTATTTGCGCGGCGGATATAACAGAGATATCTGTGGGTAATTGTTTGTATCGAAAATGCCCATCAGGCAGTGGGAAGTTTTCGTATTGTAAATGTAAAGTTATAAGTATTTTGGTATGAACCCTTTTCTACTGAATGGCCCATACGGCAAAAGTCTTGTATTATCGTTACGTAAGTAGTATTTTTGTCTGCATAGCCAAATTTTGTATTGTAATATTGTCGTCATTTAACTCATTGGCCTTGCGGGCTTATAGAGTTCATTGTTCATTGTTATCAATTACGATATTGTGATCGTATGCTAATAGTTACATGAACTGTAAGCAATTCAAGATGTACAACCAAATCACGTATTTTCGATACTCTGTTCAAGTTTATTCTCGCCATCAATAAAACTACATATTTTTACCATTGACATATATTCTTCTAAATCAAGGTTTCCTGCTTTATCCTTCGCCTTTTCCTGTTATGAACATCAACATAATTGAGGTGTGAGTTCGTGGAGAATAAAAATAAATGGGCCTGTGGTTGGCCTGTTTACTTTTGTTTGTATCCTCACAGCCCCTCTGCAATTGTTGTATTTTTTTTATTGTCTGTTGTGCGCCAGCCTTATTCTTCGGGTAAGAGTAAGGGCAGCGGTACAAACTTTCTATGAAGTCAAGGAAAATTAACATAAGACAAGAGTGAATTATTTCAAAATTGATTTTGTGAGTTAAGAGTTAGTGCAAGTTTCTTATTTGAATTTTCTGATAATAGCTCATAAAATAATTTTATAAAACAAATTTCCAAAATACAATTTATTGAAACTTGCATGTTTGTATATTCTAAAAGTATGCATGAATAAAAACGTGTTCATAAAAATTTAATAGACATCATAATTACAGAATCATGGCCATTTTTATAAATTATAAATTATTTAGGATATTATTGTACATCTTTTGATCGATTTGCATTTTGCAGTACTTAAATTTTCAAATTTTCCCGCGGGAAAAACCAATGGACCCCGCTTAGTTGGTCAGTGAAACTAAACACCCTCACAAACGAATCCTTGCTGCGCCAGTGGTTTAATTTGATATCATTTTGTAATATGTGTACATATTATCTCATTATTTAGAATTAGTCTAGTTTCTCAATATAACTAAAATATGTTTGATTGTTAATGTAAAGTAATAGTTCGTTGAAAACGTTGAATTGAAATGTCTATTAGTTGAAATTGTTGTTGACTTTACCGAGGGAAGATAGGGCTGAGTGATATCGTGGCAGGAAAGTCTTCTTCTATGAAACAAAGATAGCTGGCCTGCTCTTTTGTTGGTAGCAGAGACTGATTATCAGTTACTTATAGACCGTGTTTCCAACAATGTAGAGGAGCTTCCTCTCACCCCACACTAGTCTCTGGTACACTCACTGACATCAAGTTATCACAATGTAGAGGAGCTTCCTCTCATCCCACACCAGTCTATGGTACACTCACTGACATCAAGTTATAACAATGTAGAGGCGCTTCCTCTCATCCCACACCAGTCTATGGTACACTCACTGACATCAAGTTATAACAATGTAGAGGAGCTTCCTCTCATCCCACACCAGTCTGTGGTACACTCACTGACATCAAATTATAACAATGTAGAGGAGCTTCCTCTCATCCCACACCAGTCTGAGGTACACTCACTGACATCAAGTTATAACAATGTAGAGGAGCTTCCACTCATCCCACACCAGTCTGTGGTACACTTACTGACATCAAGTTATAACAATGTAAAGGAGCTTTTTCTCACCCCACACTAGTCTCTGGTACACTCACTGACATCAAGTTATAACAATGTAGAGGAGCTTCCTCTCACCCCACACTAGTCTCTGGTACACTCACTGACATCAAGTTATAACAATGTAGAGGAGCTTCCTCTCACCCCACACTAGTCTCTGGTACACTCACTGACATCAAGTTATAACAATGTAGAGGAGCTTCCTCTCATCCCACACCAGTCTGTGGTACACTCACTGACATCAAGTTATAACAATGTAAAGGAGCTTCCTCTCACCCCACACTAGTCTCTGGTACACTCACTGACATCAAGTTATAACAATGTAGAGGAGCTTCCTCTCATCCCACACCAGTCTGTAGTACACTCACTGACATCAAGTTATAACAATGTAGAGGAGCTTCCTCTCACCCCACACCAGTCTGTGGTACACTCACTGACATCAAGTTATAACAATGTAGAGGAGCTTCCTCTCACCCCACACCAGTCTGTGGTACACTCACTGACATCAAGTTATCACAATGTAGAGGAGCTTCCTCTCACCCCACACTAGTCTCTGATACACTCACTGACATCAAGTTATAACAATGTAGAGGAGCTTCCTCTCACACCACACCAGTCTGTGGTACACTCACTGACATCAAGTTATAACAATGTAGAGGAGCTTCCTCTCATCCCACACCAGTCTGTAGTACACTCACTGACATCAAGTTATAACAATGTAGAGGAGCTTCCTCTCATCCCACACCAGTCTGTGGTACACTCACTGACATCAAGTTACAACAATGTAGAGGAGCTTCCTCTCATCCCACACCTGTTTGTGGTACACTCACTGACATCAAGTTATAACAATGTAGAGGAGCTTCCTCTCACCCCACACCAGTCTATGGTACACTCACTGACATCAAGTTATAACAATGTAGAGGAGCTTCCTCTCACCCCACACTAGTCTCTGGTACACTCACTGACATAAAGTTATAACCTCACACGTGTCAAGTGATACTCTCTTGCTGTATGACCCTAAGTTGGTAGGGTGTTTACTTACTGATTCAGGTAAACAGGGTGTCCAACATAGATCATCTCAACAAAGAATCAGCAAATACAGCGGATGATGGGGGATTGAGGTTCGAATCTTGGTTGGGTGGGGTTTATTCCAAAATGGTTTTTTCACTCTACCTCCACGCAAATATGGCTACACTTCCTATAAATATAGCCTGTCACATCCCTAAAATCACTATCATAATTAGTACATAAATGTATAACCCAAACGGGTAGTAAGACGCGGTGCTAAGAAAAAAAAAGTGTTTGTTATACTTAATTTCGAGGTCCGCAGCCGATTTTTGTAAATCAACACCGCTCATCGATTCTAAAGAAGCAAAAACAACTAGAAGCACCTAATGGCCAACACTTTTTTTTTGTATGAATAAACAGATTTAAAAAAAAGCTATCAGAAAGTTTGCGTTTGTGTCACGCAAAGTATTGTAAGAATACAACTATATTATGATTGGTTCTTACAAGCAGATCAGTGTGGCGCAGAGCGAAAACCACTGAAACTATGCTGCCTCTGATTGAGCCAAATTGACAGCGCTGAAACCTTGTGATTGTCCTAACACTCACCACCATGTTTCTATTCTTCTCTGGTTCATTTGTGAGTCTAGACATCCGGTTCAAACAATAACTGACACAAACAATGTTTTTTATTACTGACTGTTCTAACATTCAATTCAATCCAATTGAAGCAAATAATTAAATTTAAATATCAAACCGGTGAGGACGCTATTCATGACCAAGGTTAATTTTAATATTTGTTCACTGGAATTTATTTCCCTTTTAGCTTTGTGAACTATAGAAAAAAAAGGTGCGTAAACTTGTATTAGGCAAAACAAAAGAGACTAAATTGTTTATTTGAATTTTTTAAATGTTTAGTAGTGGTAAAAACCAAATTAGTTTTTAAAATGGTCATTTTTTTTAATATGAGATCGTTTGAGTGCTAATATTATATTGGATCATCTCTAAAGACCTCCAATTTTTCTCAAAAGGAGAAGCGTACTTAAGCAAACTTGAATGCTTGGACACCTAAAAGAAAGGTTCTTGCCCAAACCAGTGGCAAAAAAGAGTTCTATTTATTGATCAAGTTTCGTTTCTGAAATGTCGCATTTGAATTAACGCACCAAGATTTATAATTTATTGTTGCAAACATATAACACGAGGAGTTCCTTTGGAAACAGGAATTTAAAAACAAATACTTTTACCTTTACTTAGTTGGCCATGTGTACCATAGAGGCTATGGTTCTTTAGAGCCTCGTTCTCACTTTCCTGTCGACAGTGGTAATCCCATCTACATCCAGTACCCTACGAACACAACATCTCGTTTATCACAATTACACATTTTAAACTAATTTTTTAAATATATTAAACAAAATTTAAATTTTAAAATCAAATTATTTGTAAATTAACTACCCTAGAATTATTTTCATTTGTTAACATAATAACGTATTATTTTAATGAAAATCCATTTACAGATTCCCATTTTGATCACTATCTTCAAGATCATTTAAAAAAAATATCTAATTTTCCATGTACTATCGTAAATAAACACTAAATTACCCTCAATAATAATATATATATTTACTAAAATAAATTATAGTAATATATATTATTATTGATAGTGTAAAATGGTTCCCAAATACCAATTTTGAACCAAATCACTAAAGTCATTTTTTAAAATATTCAAATTGAAAAAACCCCGTCATCAGTAAACTACCAATAAATGAGATTTTATCCCCCCAAAAATTATACCCCGCTAATTTTCATTCCATAAAATTTCCAGGTGTACAATTTGAATAAAATTGTTATAGCTCTTTTCGAAATATTAAGATTTTTCAAAAATTTCTCTTCATCAAGCTAATCTTCAACCAAATTTTGCCCCAAAACCAATTATATAGTTCTGTTTGTCAAGACAATTACATCTTAGCTATGCATTTTAATCAATGTCTTTAGAGCCATTTTCGAAAAATTTGGAAGCCAAAAAATCACTCATTTGTAAACTACCCTTAAAAGAAGGGATAAGTTAAAAAAAAAAACTTATTTTGTTGTATATTCCTATAATGCCATTTTAGAAAACATTATAAACAAGTTTAAAGTAAGAAGTGGATTTGATTTAAAATTTAAGACTTTAAATACTTAGATATTAAGTCTGAGCAAACTCCATCACACCATTTTGGATCTATGAACGGAGACCTACAGACAGACAGACAGACAGACAGACAGACAGACAGACATGGGGACAGACAAATAAAAACAAACAAACACAGGGACAGACAAACAGACACGGGACAGACAAACAAACTGATATGGGGACAGACGGATAAACCGATATGGAGACAGACATACATCAAACAAACAGACATGGGGGACAGACAGACAGGCAAACTGATATAGGGACAGACAAATAGATAAACCGATATGAGGAAGAATGACAAACCGATATGGGGAAAGATATACATACACACAGATATGGGGACAGACATCAGACAAACCGATACTTGCAATCTCCTTTATATCACCAATAACGCAGAGGGAGCAAAATAAGACATGTAAGAAATAAAAAGGACATAATACAAACAATTGTAGTGAGTCAAAAGAGAAACAATAGTGTGAAGCCTCAGAGACACGCTAGTCACCAGGTTGCGGAATAGGGCCCAACAACGGCCTTCCTCAATTTTAGTTATTTTAAACTCTTCAAATTAGTCACAAAAGTAATTCAAACCTATTTTTTCTCCTTTCTGGATCTTTTATTTAGTGCCCATACATGATCGCTTACGGAAACAAAAGATTCAGGAATGAACTTAATTATACAAGATGCAGGCGTTATTTCCTCTGAACCAATGAGATCTTCCACCATTCGTAATAACTAATAATGGATCTGCAGTCACCCAGAAATGTGTTGGTTAGACAATTTAAAACCAGAAAACCTCCAATCCAGTCAAATTTCTCTAGCTGAAGACACAAGCAAGACATTTCTTCTCGTAGGTGCTGTACCTCCTTTCGGCATCGGTGAGCGTTCGACTATCAAGTGCCACAGGTCAAACGTCCTCTGACGTCCTCTGGGAAAATACAGCACCCAGAGACACAGAAGAACCATTCACGTGAAGGAGAAAGGGAATCGAAAAATCAGGCAAAATCAATACCTCGGGGTAGACACGCTTTCTTTTCAAAATATCAAAAGCACGAGCCTGTTCCTAACCCCAATGAAAAACAACAACCTTCTTTTTAAAGGAGTTAAAAGGTGTGGCAATTTCAGAGAAAGGGGGATGAATTTGGCGTAGTACGCACACATTCCTATGAATCGCATTACGCCCTTGAGGCTCTTGGGCGGAGATAGTCAACAATGGGACTTATACGCTCAGGATAAATGAGATAGTTTCCTGAAGAAATCACATACCCTAAGTATTTGAATGATGGTTAGCCCCCTAACTTTATCAGGATTAACAGTTAAGTCAACGCTACGCAATCAACTCAAGACATTCTTTAAGTGTCCTTATGGTCTTCCATAGACTATCGATAATAGTTAAAATAAACTTATTATCATACTGAACTAATATTATTAATAGTTTCAGACTATCGGTGAAGGGAGGGAGAGAGAGGGGCTATGGGGTTCAATCTCCCTCCTCTCCCAGAAATTTTTCGATTTTTTTTTAAATTTGAAGCTTAAGATGGCCTTGTATCTAACTCCAAATAAATAATATAGAAGCATTTACTTTTCAAAAATTTGTCAGGGATGAACCAATCCAAATAGTTTCTAGAGGATTTTTTTTTAAATTCAGGGGAATATCACTCTAAATGATATCTAGAGGTATCCAATTAAAAAAGCCCTTCCTTATAGCTTATACTATCTATAAGAATATAATATTTAAAAAAATCACAGCAAGGATCATTTCAATTAGTTTCTAAAAGCATTAAAATTTTCAATGTGTCTTGGGAAGTTCACTTTCAATAGCTTCTAAAGGCATTTAATTTAAAAAAAAAAATCCAGTTGAGGACAATTCCAAATATCTTATAAGGCCATACAATTAAAAAACCGCATGGGGAAAACCACTTCAGTTAGGTTCTAGATGCATTTTATTTTCGAAAAATAACTTAAGCTAGACACTCTCTAAATAGCTTATGGGGGCATCGAACTATAAATATATCTGAAAGATGACTACTTTAAAATCTTCTAGGTAAACTAATAATCTTGTTGACACTACTTAAAATAACTTTTAGAAGCATCTGGTTTTCACCTCAAGTACCCCACATGGCGGCCTGAGGGGCCCGGTTCGACCCTAAGTGGTGAAGACACCAGACAGTGATTTTGCTAGATCTCCTTAGAGTAGTTGGTTATCGAATAGACTCGTTGGTTATCGAATGCCAATCCCCAAGTTAGTATAGGACTTGCAGGTTTGAGTCTATACAATAAGAGAACAAGGCCCAAGGTCGCACGCGCTGGCTCAATACATGATGTAACATAATGCCAGGAAATGCATGAACATCTTACTAGAAGCAACTTATAAAACAGGGCATTACAATAGGATATATATTAAAATTCCCGATTGAGTTATGTAAAGATTGTCCTCATTAATGGAGATGAAAAGATGAACTTTCAATATCTCCTTTGTGAGTAACTTAGCAGTTGATAACTTTTGCTACCTTTACCACGCAAGACTATACTTATTTTTGTAGGCCAATAAAAAAGAAGCAAACACAGGAGGAAAATTTCCACCAGTAAAAATAAAATCTGTCCTGAATAGGAACGGACTCACTATTTACGTTTCTGCTGTAGTCAGGCGAATTTCCAAATGTTTCCAAACCCCACGCCTGTACTCTGTCGCGGTACGATCCTTATAACATATGTTTATTTATTTATCGACTAATTTTCTCAATACGATATATATATATATATATATATATATATATATATATATATATATATATATATATATATAAATTGACTTAGTTTAGTAAGTTACACATTGATTATTTTTATCACATTTAATACATTGTATTTTAATAAATTAGCTAATACAGAAATTGCCATAGTTGCCCACGCGTTCTTTTACACGTAAAATCTCAATAAGAACCCTGAGCTAGCAGTTCAGGGAACAAAACCAACCAATTAGATGGCTTTAATTTAAATTGGTCACTGAGAGCTGCTGAGCTCTAGCGAGCAAAAGCAAATACTACTTTTAGAAGTTAAGAAAACTCTCAGGCTGGCTAGTGAAATATTTTGCTCTCTTTTTCAAACCAATCCTGCAAAGTTTGACCTTGAAATATTGCGAGGGCTGGAAATAAGCAAACTAAATGTCCATGAACAGTTAGTAGCTGCACGTGTGCGGAAGTATATTACCGACATTACAGTCACTGACTAATAAAATCTACAACCTAAATTTAAATAATCCAGAAAGCATGACAACATAACAGGATCATTACAACTCCCGTAGAATTAGGTATTATTTCGGAGAATGTAAAAATAAAAAAAATCTTTAAAATAACTTTGTCCAGCTTTACTTTTGTCCCCAACTTAATAAAAAAAAGAATATCTTTAAAGATGTTGGAATTGTCTAGGAAAGAAATGGATACAAAAATTAGGATGTTCTCTCACTCCCATGTCTCTAAGAAGAAGAATGAAGACTACCCCCCTCTATGGTTACCTATCCCCAAAACCCACTGGAAACATCCCTAAACATCTCCCCTAAAGGTGGCAAGTTTTCCGCCCAAAAGTTTACCCTACAAATTTTAGGCCTAGAAAAACTACAACTAAAACATGGTAAGAAGTTTAAAATTATTAGAAATATTTCCCATTATAAAATACTATAAAATAAATCATAACGTTTTAGACGGTACCCGGTGGGCCGCCAATACTACGAATCTACCTCCAATTATTTTATTACTATTGTTACAACTAGAAATTTTGCAATCCATCGGAAGGTCGGAAATGCCTTATTTTCCATTTCCCTCTTCCCGGCAGCGTGAACCCGTATTCCGTAAGCGGGTAAACGAAGCGCGCTCACACATGCTATAAAGTGGCGTCCTTGAAAATCTCTAAGATAAAAATAAGAAAATAAAATCTTGGAAAGTGAATAAATAAATAAATTATGACTAACACTTGAGAATATTAAATAAACCAAAATTAAAGTATATAATTTTAAATCTTGAGTGGTTTTAAAAGTTATTTGTAGGTCAGGAAGGGCGTCAATCGATTCATTGCATCTATCGTTTCATCGCACTAGCACTTGTATCGACTTATCGCACACAACCACAGGTAAAACACATTTATTGAGTTTTGAGTAAACAATTTATTTTCAATAATTAGTTTGGTAACTTCAATTTATACGTTCACATCTAATGCTTACACACTATTAGCTGGTATGGCGTTTGGGATCAGTTCTCTGATTGGATGAATTTATCCAAGTGACCATGCCCCTTCACTCTTTGATTGGCTGTTAGCTTTCCCCCTCCCCCTCCTCCCTAACACCTTCCCCTCCCCCTGTACCCTTTATGGTGTTCCAAACATGTTGGTTCTTGTCCAAACTTGTTTGTTTTTGTCCACATTGTTTTTTATGTGTGCTCAATGGTTTTGTTTATGGGTTTTTTATATGTGCTCATTGCTTTTTATATGTTTGGGACGGGTGTTGGAGCTTAGTTTTTATTTATTTATTTGTGTAGGAGTTTATTGGCATGTAGTCCACGACATCGTGCACGGGAACACTCAGCATGAACCTCTCCTTATGGCAGTGTAGCGTAGAATGCGACCACTGACCAGCTGGCAGCTGCTCGCCTTCCTTTCACTTCCCCAAGGGAGGTAACACGAACCTTTCCCGACGACCGATTAGTGTATATTGTGAGAAATGGTTCCCGCCGTGAGACCTCTTTCATTTTCTCTCACTCCCCCCTCCATCAAGTCATGTGTTGAAACCCCTCCCTAACGCTTATGTGGTAATAGGTTTTCCCGGTGTCACAACCCCTCCTCCACCCCTATGTGGTAATGGGTTTTTCCCGGTGATGTCGCAAATAGTCATCGCAATGTCGCAACCCCTATAAGAGGACCCTCCTTTGCAGAACTAAACCACAATAGAAGGTCCAAATGAATAACATAAAAAAGGCAGAAAAAAGGGCAATAGGAGTGAGTAGTTGGAGTTATTGTTTTGAATGTCTGAGTATAAACATTCGAAACTCAGAGCACGCAACTCACACCGGTTGCGGGAATGATATGTTGACGGCCAACCTCAAAGAATACTATATATATATATATATATATATATATATTACGCACAAAGAAAAAGATAAGAAAACACTCATATGACTTAAGGGTGATATTTCTATTCCTAACATTAAAGAAAACTTGAAGTTGCAATGTTGGTATTTATTCATAAATAACATAATTACATATATAAGTAAAAGAATATAAACAAGTTTGAACAATATATAGAGATATTAATAAATCATAATGATAGTTGAGTTGGCAAACCAATAGTATACTTTAAGATTTAGAATAATTAGTGTAAAAAAGAAAATTAAATCAATGTTAAATTCAGTTTTACACTCAAAACAGCTGCATCAGAAAAGAACAATAATAATTAGATCATTTCTTTACGCACTGAACAAACTAGTAAAGTTACGTGACCCTCGTAAACAAATATCAATTACAAAATCTATATTCATTATTTACAAAGGCGAGTTCTCAAACCTCCCTCATCTTTTCTAAATCCTCTATACACATTTCCATTATACATAAAACCCTAGCTAAATTGCACAATCATAATAAGGTCTTTAGATATTCTCAAGAATAAATTTTAAACTACAAGTAGAACCTGTTTTGTTATATTTATAGATGATAAGACCAAGATTGGCTGCAAAATTTCAATATTAGCCCTCATTATAAATTTTCTTTCATCTCACAATCAGATCAGAAGTTATATCCTCAAACTAATCGATCTTCGCAAAAATAACCTAAGTATCGACATCTTCAATAGTAAATTAAGTATCGATATCCACAAAAATAAATCAAGTATCGATATCTATATAATAATCGACTTTTTTCTTACGTGACAAAATTCAACATCGATCTAAGGTCTACATGCATTATACATTTCCTTTCGCCAAATTAATAACATATTTACGAAACAAGAATTTTGAAAAGTTAAATATAAGAAAATAAGTAATCAATAATGACGAAGTTATAGTAAGCCGAAAGAGAAATTTGTTCTTACATTTTAACTATCTGAAGACTTAGATTCTTATTCCTCCATGGAAGCCTTAACTTCTTATTCCTCCATTTAAGATAAACCCAAGAGTGCCAACAAGCTTCCTCGCCGGCACTTTATATACAAGAAAACCCAGAGAACATTGGAGAACAGGATACATGGTGGGGGAATACATGTGGATCACCAAGGGGGGGAATGCGCGTTGGCAAAAATAACTTCTACTATACACTACAAACAACTGTAACCTTCTAGATTATAGTAGAACAACCTCTCTTCACAGCTTAAGCTCTTTGGAACGCCTTTAGTTGTGTGGCTCACTCTAGTGAGCGCCGTTCGAACCTTGATGGCAATGGCTAGTCTATCTCGTGGCACGGCTATGCTCGTGTAACATTACGTGGTATAGTGTTACAACTGGACCCCGCCCCATACTGACGTAGACAAATGTAGCAATTATTGCTCCAAGTCAACAGAATGGGGCCAGTCAAACATAAACATCACTTACCCTATATCACCAATCTGGAGAAGCACCTCGCGCAACAAACATCCGACTACACAAACCACACGCAAGCAACTGCCAACATGGAGCCTAGTGCCGCATCTCGCCGCTAGAGACCACCACCACTACCATGATCAATCCACCCAACTTCAAAGAAACGAAAAGACGAGAAGAAGATGGTAACTGCCAGGCTTTGCCAGAATAATATGGAATGTTCTTCTGCCGGCGCGCCCCCTTCCTTTGTGCCTATCTTGTTCGACGAGTGAGCCATATAAAAGACCATCCGTCAAGGAAGACGTCACTCTTGGACTTGGCTGGGACCATGTAGGACTAAGCGTCGGCATAACGGACATATTAAGATAATGTAAGAATAAATCCAGTTTCAGCTTAAATGTATTAGAACTAGTCAAAATTCTTTTTAGATCTTTTTTTCATCAAATTTAATTATAAAGTATTTGCATAAATCTTCGTCTTTGATTTACTTTATAATGAGAGTATTGTTAAGTCAGACATTTTCTGTGTTATTGATACTAGGCATTATGCGCGAACTTTATACTCAACAAATTAACTTTAATTGTTTCTCTGTAGTATTTTGGTTAGATGAGTGTAGTAAATATGAAAATAGGAGAGTGGGGTGGATCAGAACTTATCAATATTACCCATAAGGCTTGACAGTCATACATTTCAAAATTAACTTTATTTCGTCTCAAATGCAAATGATGTTGCATTTTGGGTTTGGCAAACATTAAGGTGGGAAAGTGTTTAAATATGATGCCGAGATTTTCTGTATTAGTAGAATGGAGTATTGCACTGGAGTATTGTATATATTAACTTAAATTTATATTTTTTACTAGTTTCGCGAATGTAACTTTTATGATAGCGTTGTTAATATCTTTTGTGTCAAAATAAAAAAAAACTTAAAGGGGTAATGTTAGGAAATATCCTCGATATTTATAATAGTACTATAATCCTTGTTTTTGACATAGGCGAAGGTTATTTTGAGTTCTGCAAGTAGGTTATTAGCGTTAAAGTTAAATGGTATTGACATTAGGTATATTTGATGGAACTAAAACTTTTATTAACATGTTGCATTTTCGCAATAGGTACATAAATGTGTTAGTTAGGAGAGATCATATACTGTATTAAGTATGATCATATTCAAGTCTATTAATGTTATGCATTAATATTTATACTTATGTAGTTTTGGTAGGGTACATAATAATATATAACGTAATCATTGGAAGTAAAAGAGGAAATGTTTATGGAACAATGTTTTTATTGGATAGTATATATTTATGTTGATAATGCTTGGTCACTCATGAATATTATATAGATATATAACGAACTATTGAATGCTCTTCAAATAATATGCTGGTTATTTAATAAATTTTGGCATAAATGAAATCTTAAAGATTCTAAGACTTGAATTTATTCTATTACATAATTACGCCATATTATCCCTATATCTAGAAAAGGTGCGAGGGATTAGCCTTCAACCTTTTTATATATTAATATGTTAGGCAACCTGTGAAGGGGACCGTAGTTTCCCGCTACTCACAAGAGTGAGTTGCGTGCGCTGGGGACATGTTAAATGTCCAGGGGGAATGCCAGGCCTCCACCGTGGTTCGGATTCCACGTTAAACTGTAGGTCCTTCATTTCATCTCACAATCACCCTACCATTACACATTAGCGTAAGTGCGTATAACCCGAACGGGTAGTAAGACGCGGGGCTAATAATAATAATAAATGTCCAGCACTATATAACTCACAATTTTAGGATATTCACTCTACGCGCTCCTCTCTATTTTATTTTATTTTTTCTTTAACTGTAGATTTTGTTTATATTTATGTATTGAATCCCTCTATTTTTAGAGCTTGGATTACATATGTATCGAAACAGAGCGTACTACCCGCTCCTATGAATTCAACTCAATTAGGATCCCTACAATAGTATTTTTCTTTGTTGTAGTTCTTGTAGGCTAAGAAGACATAATAGAAACAATGCTGGACAATATATTTATTACTCAATCCAATCCTAAGTATTAATTTGTTCGTGTACTTACAATACTAATCTGCTCACAATAGAATCCTGCAAGGCTGGCCGGCACCTGGAATCCTAGATTGGCGAGTGGGTCAAGGGAGATCCAGTGGGTCAACAAAGCGACCCGGCACTCCGACTGTACTAGTGAGAAATGAACCAAGAACTATCATCATCAACTAGAAGACAATTATGTATCCGACCTCTGACGGAGACTAGAGGAACCTCCTTCAAAACATCGGGTGATTGGAGATATTCACGGATATTCCGATGGAGCAAGCGGAATCAACAATGGTCTACGTGACTGTTTCAAGGCATCGTTGACGTCATCATGCGTGTGTTTGGTGAATTCCCACCCCCCTTCCATAACAACGAAATCCCTATATAATGGCCGTGCAAGCTTGCCATAATCGACTATCCTACGATCAACGATCGACGACAGACCATTGTCATGGACCTGGACAATGGCTGGAGAAAACTTGTAAAATGTATCAAAATCGTCGCTTAGACGGGTGGAGTTATGAACTCTAACTTCTTTATCAACCTTAATTTTTTTTATATAATATTCAGTTTCAAAAACTACCGTATTAATATTTTGATCGTCAAACAATGTCTAAATATTCTATCTTAGATATGTCGCCGCTCGGGCGCTGGACTTTTGCTAATATTTATTCTCGTAAATATCATCAGTTATGTGCTGATTAGAAGTTTGACTTGTTAATATTATATTGTTTGGAATTGTAGAGTATTTCTTTTTTTATCGAAGTAACTTTTCATATTTAAAATTATGGTTTGAATTAACGTAACGAGATGTAACTTTTTATTGGAATTTGAATTAGGATGACTTTAATCTTTTGTAACGTAAGTTCTGTTGAACAACTAAAGTTTTGTTAATTGATGAAACTGTTTGTTCCATATTCTCAGTCAGATCTGATAGTCCCGTGGGAGTTTGGCTTATGTCTGGTAGTCAAACCCTCACGTTGTGAAAACTCTGTTGTATAGTCGTCAAATTTAAATCTTTATATTTATGATATCGTTTTCTGTGAATTACGAAACCTTTAGAACCATATCAAGGTGCCCATTAGGCCCTTATAATTTTGTATCGTATTTAAATATATTGTGACGTTATTTGCCACCCTACCTTGTTTTCCTCTATGTTTTCTACTTTTTGTGAACAATTTCCAATTTATTTTCACGTGAGTCTAAGCACTTCGAAGTTAGGACACACGCTGATTGCCAGCCTGACTAATAATACTATTTACATCTATTAAATTAAATAAAAGGACGGAACAATGTAACACATTGTTTTAAATAATCTAAATAAGGAATTTTGATTATTAGAAGAAGAACACTTACCTTTTATTAAACATTTCATCATACCGTTAAGAAGTCTGTTGACTTATTTATAATGAACGTCAGCCATGTTTGATTTCAACGCATGCGCAGTTCTATCAAACCAGTGAGTAAAAGAAGAAACAAAGCTTGATGTAAATAACTCAAAACAAGCGCGTTTTTCAATTCTGACAGATGGAAACAAACATTTAATTCTTTAAGAAGAAAATAACACTGTTCACTTTCATTAACATACAGTTCAATATTTATGTTAAACCTGCATTTTATCTGATTTTTCCTAGTCCATAGACAACAGTTTATCTTTTGGTTTTATATATATTTTTGTTTTCTCTTTGGAATTGGAAGTAAAAAATAGAACCTTTTTAAATTTGTTTTTGGAAGATTTTATGGAAGATACAGGGGCTTCTTCTGCTGAGTGGTTTTAACATGGAGCCAAATCTGTGTAGCTCCGAATTAAAATTATTTTTAAAATGAATTAAAGGTGTTGAATGAAAGTACACGTGGTGAAATGAAAAAGGAAGTGTGTGTACAGTAACTAGATTGTTTATTTTCGTTTCATTTGCGTAAGAATTCAAACAAATTACTAGAGTGTAACAAATCTCTGAGGTTGGTGTCAATATGAACTAATTCAGTGGTGAGGCCAAGCCAACTCTTCAACTATAAATTATTATAATTTTTTTTTGTTTCTCCTATAAAATAAGAATTTGTTTACTTTCAGAAAGACAGACTAATGTAGAGAATTAATTATCATTTCATTTTATGTCTAATTATTACATTTTTTATTATTATATTTTGTTTTGTTTTGTTTTGTCTCAACAATACTGTTCTATACTTTAACTTAGATTTATATTTACCCGGAATTCCTTAGGTAGGCTTGGGATGTGGTAAAGTGGAAAACAATAATAAATCCACAAAAGTGCCAACAATTATTATTTTATGCATTTATATTTTTATTGTCTAAATTACATTTTGTTCCAACAAACCATTTTATCTGAATTGTTCATGTTTTTAGTTTTAAGTTTACCCAGTGGTCTCGAGTATTGAGAGTCGTAGTGCCAATGATTGAATTAACCGAGGCAAAATTTCTTTTTTTTTCTTGTAATTTTTTTTTCTCTCCTAGATACTAGGGGTGGCGCCCAACAATAACACCGTCCTTATACATCTTGATGTTAACTATTGTTATGTTAACAAGATGCAGAGGACAATAATATTAGACACAATCAATATAAATAAGTTATACAATATATATAAAAGGTTACAACATTATATATTAATTTTTTTATTACAATATACGCTATGGTATTGTCTCTTATAGACTGGACCATCAATATTATGATGGATTTCATGTTTCCTTTTGTTAATACATTTGCGCAACTTTAATGATATAAAGTTGTTGGCTTCGAGCATAATTTCCAACTGTACTCATAATGATATAATGATACCATTTTTTGTTATCTGCGCTATTGTCATTTAATTGAATAAACTGCTCATTTTGTTGAATCTATATATATATATAATTTACATTTATCATATATGTTAAGTTCATCCTCTCCCTTTTATCCCTTTTTAATGGCCGGGGGGTATAGGACTCAGAGAAGGTGCACTCGGTTGTGTTTTTTTTTTTCTCTGACTCGTAGTCCGAGGCGTAGGGATGGTGAAACGGGGTAAGTTGTATATTTTCCTGACTCGACTCTCCTATTCTTGTAGCCAAATGCTACATTTGGTACTGGGTTTTTCCCGGTGATGTCACAACTAAAGCCCATTGACACAAATCTGGTTATGTACAATCAGGGGCCTTGGAAGCCTTACAGTGATTTATAATACTCAGTTAGGGGCCGCTATCCCTCACCACAAAAGTCTAATGATATTGGTTGTTTGGTATCGTCCGTCGACATGCGCGGATGTAGGTATCCATCATGGACCAGAGAAGTAAGGTAGAAATGTCCCAGCTTTTATGTGGAGTGAGGGAGAGTAGAAAACCACCCAGTTCACCCGAGCGATATTCGAACTATTGACCTCTAACGTCATAACTAAATGAGTTAAACGTACCCTTTTCGGGCAAACGTCTATGTATTAATTCAGATAGTGTGGTAGAGATGATTAAGAAAATGTTCTGGAGGGAGAAATACCAACAGTTTACCCAACAATAATTTGATTTCAACATCCCCCCTACCAGAATTAAATGATGCTAATATTTATACGGCGTGTCCAAAAGGATTCCAACTTCATCTTAAGCTCCGCTAATGTCTTTTAGAACGGTTGTACTTCCTTCCAAGTGCACCCCGCATTTGCGAGAGTGATAAAAGTGTTTTGCTATTAGATTAGATTTTCCTTCCAGGTAGAATGTGCACCAGCATTTGTTAAGGGAAACCCCTACAAACAGTTTCACTGTTTAGATAAAGTTTATAAATTAACTAAGTTTGCTTTAAAGTATGGTGGTAGGTGCGCGCGTACACACACACACACACACACACACACACACACACACACACACACAGACGATATTTTTAGTTATAAACTGTGATTGTAGATTGTTACCCAAGGATAAAGTGAAAAAAAGAAACAACCGTTTTATTCTTTGAACCATTTTTTCAAAATAAAAGTATTTAACCGACCAACGAGGGTGGCAGCCAGTGGACCAGGATTCGAACCCCTATGTAGTTTAGTATATTATGAGAGTGCTAGCTTAGACCTGGGGGAGGTTTCCAATTTTCACTCCGGCGCAAGTGGGCATGCCATCTAAATGTCAGGCTCATCTATCTCTGGCGGGGAAAGTTGGAATTGTGGGTGTGCTGCATGTAAAGGTAGTAGCTTCTTATTGGTCAATAATATTGTTTCCGCATCGGTGGTTGGATTTACAGTTGTCCGACATTCACGCTAGCTCTCCCGGCGAGCAAGGACGCCAATGATTTTCTTCTAACCGATGAATAAATAAATAAATAATAATAAATAAGAAGTAGTAGTTATAGAATAATAAATCATGTAGACATTATGTTGTTACGGCCAGTATTGTTACTTAATATAGCTTAACTCGTCGATTTCAATTTGTTTGTATGTTAGTGGTTCATGTCTGTGATATCCAGAAATTCGCACAACATTAGACCATTTACTATTGGTTGTTACATAAACACAACATTTTTGGCCACTTATAGCACATTTCCATAATTTTACCGGATTTTAGAATCCGCATTTTACAGAATCTGTAGTTGTCAACAATTTTTACTGTAGAGCGTTTGGTTGAAACAATCTTGATCGACTACATCGTAGAGACTGGTTAATCAGTCAAAGACAAACATGTATTTGTAGACAACAGGCAAAGAGATGAATCGATGTACTTTGACCTCCTCAAGGACTCATGATGTGCGATAACTCGATTTGAAATACCCGCCTCCTGCGATGAACCGATCTACGCCGGCCAGGAAACCACTTTAAGCAATATTTACCAATTTACCTATTAATTACCGGCTAAGCGCGCTTTGTGTTCCGACCATGACACACTAAACAGATAGACTTAAGGAATTACAAAAATAAAATAAATTAATAGAGGTGGTTAGAATAATAAAAAACAAGGGATTATTAAATATATCACAACATACTCCAGATATTTATAAACTCACCCGTAAATGTAGATAATACAGTTAATGTTTTATATTCTCACCAAACTGCACTGGGACATTTATAAAATCACTGGTAAATTGAGATAAATTCTATAATTTGTTAAATAAATCATCGCTTACGGCGATTCTATACATTCACTGGATATTTTACAAAAATAACGAATTCAGCACATTCACAGTAACATGGAAATACGTCATACAAACCTTTAACCTAAATGATAAATTGAATGTAAAACTAATACACAAAGTTTGTCATTCGAACAAATATAATTAAATTTAAAGCTATTTTTTTCATTTTAGTTATCGAACTTCAAATATAATATTTTTTCTAAAATTAATATATAAGCTAATAACTAATTTTAAATATACTGTAGCCTCGACAGAATGTAAACAACATGGGCGATAGCTACATATTTTAACATATTAAAGATTTTATTCATATTTGTACGATATTACATTTAAAACTGAATTGTATAGCCCTTAATATAAATGCACCTTCTCCCAAGTGAATATAACACTTCATTATTTTAAAACAATATTTCTTTTATTCATTAGAAACACGTTTTTGCATAAAAACATTGAAAGAAACCGTTAAATCTGTCCCCTCGTTAGAAAGCAGACGACAAACTTTGGCGTCACGATTTGGTTTGTTGCAAGGGTCGTGTTTATGTCCATCTAGTATAGTATAGAGATCACTGCGTGGGAGGGGAACGCATGACAAAAACGCTTGCGCAAGGTCTAGCATATTCTCCAACGACCTAGACCAGGTCTATTCAATTGGTAACCCATGGGCCACATCCAGCCCGCCAATCTCCGCAGATTGGCCCACGGATTGAAAGTCAAACTATTGTATCACTGGAGTTGCGTCGTATAGTTCAGACGGTATGTAGAGGCGCCTGACCTTGAATGACCAGAGATATCTTCAGTTTCTTATCAGTGATGGAGGAAGCTGCAAGCCCATTGTTACTAGGTCCTTAGAGCCACCAACATCGTGTGTTTACAAGGAGTGAGAGTTTACCCTCCAGCAGAGTGCGTCCCCCACTAGACCCGGTATCTCTCCCTCCAATAGCCTCCACATAACGGCTGAGCTATATAACATAGTCTTTCTTTTGATCGTGAACAATGCAGGTGGCTGAAAGAGACTCACATCTCTCTCCCTTCCATCCAACACACAGAATTGTAAAATTAATTTTGTTTTGTTTTGGGTTCACATAAAACGTAAGATTCGTCATAATCTCAAGAGAGATTTTTTTCACGATCACAATAATTTCTCTTGCTATGAGGAAGTTAAAAGGTCATAATAATAATACTATGCCTACTATTATTATTATTACTATTAACGTATTTGACCTAAGAGCGCCGGCTACTATTGGCTCAAATACAGTAGGTATTATTTTAATGGGAAGTTTGAACATTATAAAACCCAATAAGTTGTTTTGGTTTTTTAGTCAACTATTAATATCACTCAATATTGTATATTTATAAAACATTTAATAAATGATTTAAATTTACGTAACAAATTTGATAATCTCATAATATATACGTTATAGAAATAATAAGCTTACTTTGATATGATTATTTTGAAAAGTGAGATAAAACAATAAATGTTTAAAAAAACTCGGGATTAAAAAAAATCACTACTTTCTGCGTTTCAAGTTGAGTGAAACATATTTTCGTAGCTCACAAATACCATTAAATGAAATATTGAGGGATTAGCATACTCCGCTGCGTCTATATCACAC
This sequence comes from Timema cristinae, assembly GCA_039000515.1. Classification (NCBI taxonomy): domain Eukaryota; kingdom Metazoa; phylum Arthropoda; class Insecta; order Phasmatodea; family Timematidae; genus Timema; species Timema cristinae. The sequence continues at coordinate 6,330 of JBCFYV010001544.1, read as the reverse complement.
TCGATATGGAAACTTAATTAACTCCCCCCAAAGCTCATCGAATAAATCTCCATGACATTACGAGAGGAGTTAAAGGATTGCTTTGCTTGTTTCACACACGGGAATATATCCCCGATATAAAATGTAAATATGATTTATATGGACATACAACACTGCCATCAAGTTTATGCTAATTTTGTACATTTTAAACTTGTTTTTGGGGCATATCGTGAAGATTAGGTGGACAGACAGGGAGACAAATGATGTCCTAAGAAGAGTTGGATGTGATTCTTTGGTGCAAAGCAAACTGGATCAGACACAGCCTTAGGAGGAACTGTCTTCTGAACGACGTCGTAGAAGGAAAGGTTGAGGGAAGGAGGAAATTAGGAAGAAGGAGGATTCAAATATTAGATGACTCGAAGGAAAGAAGAAAATTCTGTGAGCTGAAGGAGGAGGCAAAGGACAGGGAGCATTGGTGCTCTAAGTTTACTGACAAAAGATATAGGCCTGTCGTGAGACAGAACACCTAATAATAACAACACGAAAAAAAGGAATCTGTCTTGTATTGCCTGGCTTATCACTCAAACGGAGGGTGGAGGGGTTCAAATTCTATACAGGGTGTACTGAGAGGTTTTATCTCACCCCTCACCTTGTTCCATGCAAATGTGGGTACAATCTCTTTAAATCCTCCACTATTACTCAATCTAGTATCACCTCCGTCTACCCTCAAAGGTGGCTTTGTTCCACATGGTGCAGCTTATAAGATATAGCAACAGTACAGTCTGTCAAGGTAAAATTGCTACCTTTAAGTGTAAACAGAGTGTACATACACGGAATGAAGAGGTAATGAACACAGAATACCTATTGCGATTTTTTAAAATAGATTATATAAATTTGTATTTAGTAATTTATGAAGAAATGTTAAAGTTTGAGCTAGTTATTATGGTTATACAATAGAATCAAGTAAAATAATTATATATTTATATAAATATAGTTAAAATGTTGTTTTAAAAAGTAAGTTGAGATTTTTAAGATAACACATTAAAATAAACGCGTAGTAAAACTCAGTATGTTAGCACGGACTCCGGAAACTGGGAGTGATCTAGGAGCCCTTCCTGTGTAAAATATACGTCCTGGAGGAATCTTGAAGCTATTTGAAGAAGGTTTATTTTTCATTGGTGTTACTGGTTGTATCTTTCTTTGTCATCAAGTACAGTCATAGCATGGTAGGGCCTAATAAAATACCAGCAATTTCTGTCAACAACGAAAACTTATCTTTTATTTTAATTTTACAGGTGATAGAACCATAGTTGTGAAATAAGACAATTAAAAAACAAACCCACCGTTTATATGTGACCCACAATTCAAAGGGGGGTTCGGAGGCTCTTCCCCAGATTTTTGTGAAATTTGAATGCCACACATAAAATAAAACTAAAATGTATTCCTTTAGAAGTTATTTGGAATAGTCTTCACATATAATAAGTCAGTTTTTGAAATTTGAGTGCTCCTATAATTTATTTATGACCGAGATTATAAAGTTCATTTGAATGATCACAGTTCTCAAAATATCTTCCTATATCCAGCCCAAGGAAAATAATTAAAATACAGATAGAATGAGCATTTAATGGTTTTAAAGAAAACATTCTCGATGGTGTGTATACAAAATTGGGCACAAAACAACCACTTTCAAAATGTATTGTTATCCCATTTTGGATTGATCCTGAAATCTTGTTATCACAGTTTGGCTTAATCCTGAGTAACTCGACAGCTTATTGGCTGTTGGTCAAGATAAAAATCTTGGGAAACTGTCATATTATTTACCTACCAACACCTTTTTATAGCTTTTAAATAAATATTATAGTTTTAACCGGACTCTTTACAATTGTTTGTTTTTTAAATTAATTTTGATGCAAGGCCATCTTTCAGCTCCATATACTTTAATAATAGAGGGAGGTAGATAAATCTAAAGGGAAAAATTTATTACAGTGGGTAGGGGGCAATATTTTCCCAACTGGGGCAGTGCCCCTCCTCTACTCACCCCCTCCTAACCCCTCCTAACAACTCCTAACGCCTCTTAATCCCAGTTCCACCAGAACTTATACTATCTGTCAATGATCAGATGGTAATATGACTTTATGCATGTATATATATATGTAGTATTAGTAACTTTGGTAAATATCAGGTACTAATGTCGTAAATAACCCTACAACAATACTTATCCTAATAACTTAAATATGATCCCACATTCTGGCAACCTTTCACATTAAAATATTTTCTCAAATGAAATGTATCTTAAACAAGGATTATTTCTGCTAAAACTAACTTTTTTACAAGCACATTCAAACAGAGCCGATACACTTTAACATTTTGAAATCCCCAATCTTCCCCAGGTTTCCCAGATCAACGAATATATTATACTTTCACAGTGTTTTAAGTAAATAGCTATTTTTAAAAAGATCTTAATTTTCTCGAATATATACTAAGTTTACGGCACAAATATGGTTAAAAAAAGTCGCATAAATTGAAGGAAAAATTAATGGTTTGCATTTGGTTATGCTCCCTGCTACATATTTTAAATATTATTGCAAGCATATCTGAAAATTCAAGTGACTTTTTAAAATTGGTTTGACTTCTTGACTTTTCCTGTCCCCCATAGTCCCTTGACTTTCCATGTACTGTACTTACCCTACTATCAACCCTGTCAAGGCTCATGTTGGGTATGGCAACTTACTGAACCTCTAAGCTACATACAACATAGTCAAATAACTATAGTTTAACAATGTAACACTAGCTCTAAGATTAGAGGGGCCTAAATACACGAAAAGAAAATATAATCTAATTTTATATAAAAAAGGTAAATAAACAAGTAAGAGTGAGCAGTGTGAGTTACTGTTTTGACAATGCTGGGTACATAGTACGTCTCCAGTGCACGCAACTCAATCCTAGATACGGAAAAAACTACGGTCCTTCTTCAAAGATATGTAACATTACATTACATTGTGTTACAATAGGACCCGCCCCATGCTGACATTAACGCATAACTCTTGTAGCGTGTCAATCAAATGGATTGAACAGCTACAAGAAAAAAATAATATTTCGGCGATTTTGTGCAAGATAGAAAATTATATCAACATATTTGATATAAACTGCCTCTAAGGTTATATCTTCTGATCTACAAAAGTTATGTTTCGTCCTACATTCAACCACGTGGTTACTCAAACAAATATTGTTTTTGGACTATTGTTGTACTAAATATCTAAGGAGAGAATTTAAAATAATGTATTTATGAATAATATACTTAAAACGCTTCGCTTTTCCCGTTGGATGATGCCTGATAGACTTGTGTACGCCTGCCATGTGGTCTACACGAATAATAATAAAATATATATTTATATTACTACTTCTCATAAAATAATACTGGATATTAAATAACTAAATTAATACAGATACATTTTAATATAAGATATTTGTGTACTAACTCACCCTGTTAAGATGTCTGCAGATATCAGCAATCTCACTTTTAAAAACTACAAGATTGTCAATCATGGCCGACTCACGTGTGCTGCGGCTAGTTCAACCGGAGAGAAGAACTGAAGTCGGGGATCGACTCAGAGGCCGGCTGCGCACTTAGCGACGCTGGTGGTCATTCGAAGAACTCTTGCTTCGATTGTTTCCTTTTTTCCACACATTTTATTCTTCTTTGTTTCTGCCTGTTTTTCATAATTTATCCCCCCTTCCTTCTTTTTAATGTCCGACCTGCTTCCACAGTATATATAGGTCCGCCAGTGGTATCAAAAGTACAGAAAAGAACCAGAAAAGTACAGAGCGCTACAGAAAAAGTACAGAACGGTACAGAGCGGTACAGAACGGTGCCACAACGAAAAGAGTCAACAAGGAAACTCCGCCCGTCAGCAACGCAAAGGGACATGGAGTCTGTGACGTCGGATTCGCTACCTTAGCTGTGTCGATGGGATGATGGATCACCCGATCCAACTCGCCGGAAACATGGACTACGTTTCTGGGGTATTAGTATCCAGCCGTCATAACCAAGTCTGTAGGACTTGGGGTTTTTGAAGCGAGGTTTAAAATTTTGAATATGTTTTAAGGAAATTTGTATTTTATTATTTGGCGAGAAGCGAAGGTTTTGGAAAATGTCAATTAGAATCTTTTCAGTTTAACTGATACGTAATTAGCTTCAACATTGAAGTTTTTTCCTTGGTTTATTTATGTGTCCTTTGACACTGTTCTAACGTAAAAGCCTCTGGCTTAGAAAGTATGTTTTTGTTAGATTTGTGACTTAGACTAAGTCACAAGTCCAATACAACCTCTAAATTAATCATGACGTCCTAAACGTCATGAACATTAGTTTTTGTTGTTGATGGTTAGCACCAGGATTTCTATTTTCCTTTGGCCTTATGAAACTCAGTCATATATAATAGAGTTTTGGCGTTATAGTCACTATTCTAGTAGAGTATTAGCAAGGGTGCTCAACCTTGGGAAATTACACAAGTGTCATAGTAGGGTCTGCGAAAAATAAATCTATTTTATTTTTGCCCATGACTATGCCTCTAAGTTAGTATTGATCTGGATAGATGCCAATGTACTATTGAATGCTCTGGCAGTACCGTAGGGGAAAATGACCAGCTGTAGTACTTTAATGACGCTTGTTTCTTAGCCATCCATTAGCTGGATATATCAGCTGAGTATCCAACATGTTTTATGGATCCCTTTAAATATTTAACGCTACCAAGTGAGACTGTATAAATGTTATCTCCTGAATTTACTCTTTGCTATTCTTTAACTAATTGTTCATTTACTCCTTGTTTAGAAAACTCTTGTCACTGTGGCAAGTTTGAATTGATACTGCATGCTTCAACATGTGGCCTGGCGACAGTACAAGTAATCTCTCAAGTCAATTTGTTTTTTGGAAGAATTTAATTCCCATCAATATTCCTATATTCATGTAAAACTTGTATATTTATTAATTTGTTTATTGTTTACTAAATTAATCTAAATTGTTAAATTGACTATATGTTTTATATATATATATATTATGTGTACCCTGTAAAAGGAGTTGGTACAAACTGCACATGCAAGGCGAGGGTACAAACTGCGCGACTTTCAATAACTTTCAGTCTTACTTGATGGAGTTTATTTTGATATGTTGTGATATGGTTTTATATATTGTTTACTAATTGTGTTCTAATTTTTCATGAACTGAATCATCATGGAAGTTGAAGGTTCTGTCGCGGCTGGGCTCAATTATTCTGAAGAACAACACACTAGTGGAGACACTGAAGTAGAACAAGTTACACAGACTGAGCTGGTTGCAGCAATCCGAGAAAGAGGATGGGTAGTGGACGATAATGCACCGGTGAGTGAGCTGCGCACCATTCTCAATTTTTTAAATTCTCAACCAGGTGGTTCTAAAGCTACTATTACTCCCCCTGTGGTACGCCAACTTAATAAAATTGCTGGTAGATTGAATGAAATAGATAAGGAGTTGGAAACTGTGCCTGTCACTAGTCAACTTGATAATATAAACTTATCTCAGACTACCAATAATAGTATTTCTGAAAGTACCAAAGCTGAAGTACTATCCCGTTTCCTTGAAAAAGTACCATCTTGTGATGGTCAGAATTATGTCCTTTTATTTAAATTTCTTTTAGAAATTAATACATTTTTTGAATTAAGCATCGACAATGAAATTGAATTTCTTACATTGTGTTTGAGCAAGACAAGTGGTTATTTAACCCAACTGTTAGTTGAATGTATGAATGAAAGTCTTTCATGGAGAAATTGTAGACACAAAATATTAACTGTCTTAATTCCACCTAGGGCTAAGAATAAAGGCTCAGTTTGTAAATAGGTTCCAACAACCACAAGAGTCATTTAGAAATTTCATATTATCTGTTTCGGAGGCAGCTAAGATTCTAGAACTCATTTTAGAAGAACGAGCAATAAGTAGGGTGAAAAGGGGAATTTCAAGACGGAAGTAGTGTGAGACGATTTTTTTCTTATAGCTCCTAAAATGAGCAGGGTGTTTTCAGGGCGGAAGTGGTGTGAGATGATATGTCCTTAAATGAGCACGGTGTTTTTCAGGGTGGTGGGATGTCGAGGGGATGGATGGGGGGGGGGGAGGCAAGCTCTTTCGGAGCGGCGAGCGCGGGAGGGGTGTTTTTTCAAGGAGACCTAACCTCTGTGATCTGTATACATTTAATAAGCTCCTTCCAAGTATTGCTTCTCTCTCTCTCTCTCTAGGCCAAACAGCTGACGTGGGCTCTGCAGGATGCAATGAGGAAGTCGATACCTGTGGTTAAAGGTGTTACCAAGGTTGGTAATAAGCCATGG